>JAKCPI010014281.1:0-132497 GCA_023213315.1 Euborellia annulipes | reverse complement strand
ACAAGTTAAGTCATCCCAATTTGATGCCTATACATTTAGGTTTGAATGAATACTGACTTGATAATTTAAAAATTCAGTACATTATTTATGTAACACTCTACATTACATTAGGCAATAATTATATAAAGAAAATAGATAGTCAAAGATTTTTTTTTAATTAAATCAATTTCCCTAAAATAAAGTATTATTAAACAATTTTTCTTTATAAAATATTATTGAAGATCAATGTCCACTGGGGCTTAAAACCATCCTCCTGCCCTAACTTTCTTGAAAAATATACCTTAAAAAGAATAAATTTATTTATTATATTATTTTTTTTATTTTTCAGGTGGCAAACAGTGTAAGAAGAGTCATCACCAGCCTTCACTCCTCATGAACCTGCTAGCTGCTCCTGTCTTCAAGGCTCAAACTGCGCTTCCAGCACCTGCAGTACAACTAAGGCTTGTAAATTTTTATTAGCGGGGCGCAGAGCTAGATATATTTAGGTTTTTTCAAAATTTCGTTTTCTTTTTGATTCGACTTCAATAACTTATTTTAGATAGATACAAAAATAAAAATAGGATGTATTAATATTTTCTTTCTCCATTCCAGAATCCCTAATTTAACCATTTTTTTTCAGAGCCCCAATTCATCGATTGAAGACGTCGTGGGATAACAATGGAACAAAATTGTGTGCATGTAAGTAGGGTCTTGTAAAATTTGTATTCTATTACGAATGCAAATTAAAACATCCACCGTGGGACATCATCTTCATGAGACAAAACAAAGTGTTTAGCTTTTAGGTTTATCAGTTTTAGGAAGGATATGTGTATTGGGGTATCTCTTCATCTCTGGGAATCTTTCTATCTTTCTTCTTTTTCAGCTTAATTTAAATGTTAAATACACATAATCCTTTAAGTTAGATATACTACATTATATAGAAACTAGGGGAAGATAAAACATTTCTGCGCTCACGCTTTCATTTTTTTGGAGGGGGGAGGGGGGTCTAGGCCTCAGGATCCTCTGAGTATCAACTGAATGTTTTTCGATTGGGGAATGATGTTCTTATACTGGCATAGGTGTTGTTATTCTTTCCCCATTGTTTCCCAATAGGACGGCAGTGATTGGGGCACTGCAACGTTAGGTGATTAGGATAGGGACTTCCAGAAAAGAATGTCTATTCCCTAATTGACTGATGTTCAGGAGAAAAAAGAGGATTCTCTATTAACGCGTTTTTTGCAAGAAAGATTATCTAAATCTTTCTATCGAAAACCGGTCGTCCACTGGTTTCTTGGCCTGAATGTTTTAGTAGAGGGTAGGTTTGAGGCGGAGTGGTTCCCTCTTTGGTTAGGATAGGTGTTGTTTAGCTTTTTTATACATTCCGACCCTCACCATACTCTTACTGAGGCATTCAGGTCCTTGACTCCGGTCTTGTACTTACCGGGATTCGCATCCTAACACCGTTTTTTCTATTTTCATTTCTTCTTCAACTTTACTTGGGTGTGGGCGCGTTTCACCGTTCCGTTATCGATAACTTTTTTGAAATATAGACTTACCTGTCTATCGGGAGTGTTCGTGTTTCGCGATCGTCTCAAGAAAGAAGAGGCTCTCCACTGAAGAGTTAGGTGGCCAACTGAGCCACAGAGGGGATTGGGTGTAGGTTAGATTTAGAAGACAGAAGACTTGGGTTTCTGCGAGTACTTCTTCAAGGTAACTAATTTTTAATATCTATAAAAGGAATTTGAAAAAACACCTGATTTTTATGAAATATTATTGACAATACGATTAACCAATTGTTATACCTGGTATAATTCATTTTTCAATTCCCTCAAAATTTTTTTCAAATTCCACTTTTAATAATAATAATATTTATTTAATATTTATAATTTTCTCCTTTGTTTCAGATGGGTGGTTGGGAGTGGGGGCTGTACTTCGGCGTTCTTCGAATGCAACCAAGTGAATTCTTCAGTACGTAAATATTTAATCAAATCCATTAAATATAATTACTCTAAGATATAAGAAAAATATTCTTTTCTTTTTTTGTTAGAAATATTATTTCTCATCATTCTTAATGCCGTGGTGGCATGAAAATTTCAAGATAAAATAAATAGAAAAGCATAACAAGAAAACAGTGACTGATAAATTGGAACTAAAACCTCAACTCAAATAAATAAATATATTTTAATTTTGATAAATAAAATAAAATATCAAATCTTAAGTAGGCATATTAATTTTTTTTTTAAGTCACGCAAATTTCTTGATATTAATTTTGTAATTTTTTTTTTTTTTAGGTGACACATCGAAAAGAATAAACAGACAAAATAAGAAAATATTCGCTCAATTTTCACTATAACATGTCGCCAAATTATTCCCTATTTTGATCTACAATATCTTAATGAATCTTTAAAAATCATCTTATTGCATCAATCAAACTCTACAATCAGCTGGCTTAAAGTAGCCATAAACATCATGATTTGCCCAAGAACACTTATGGAGGATAGGGAGGGCTGTAAGGGGAGATGTGGAGGCCCTTTAAAGAAAAATCAACTTGAGAAACAGGTATGTTGATCTTGGCATCATTGTTACCCTTTGATAAGTGAGACAGATTCTTAAACATATCCTTTTTGCAGATTTGACCACTGCAATTAGAATAAGCTGAATTGATAAAGGAGTCCGTCGAATGACCTTCAACTCCTCCTGAAGGTGAATATTTTAGGCTTATACTGTCCATAATCACATAAATATACAAATTTATAAATTTAATATCTGTTTTTAATTTTTAATTTTTTTTTTTTTTTAGAATTTGAGAACTTCGGCAGCAAAGGCAGCATCGGCAGCAAAGGTAATTTTTGCCTGGCTTGGGGAGAAAATGGTGAGTTATGCCAACAGGATTTTTTAGCCTTCAGTTTCTTCTCGTGAAACGAGAATATCTTTCATTTTAAGTGTTAAAGATTCGTTGTTGTTGTTGTGTTTATCTATAGGTGTCCACTAATCTTGTCCTAGTTCGCTTTGTTTGGATCTCTTGATTTGTTTTTAATTTAGGATTAGTCAATACCTAAAATGAAAGATATTCTCGTTGTTTTATTCCATGAACAATTCATAAGGATATCCGGTCAGATCTTATGAGGCCCAGGTTCTCAAGTGTTTTGTGCTTTTGCGAAAAGAAGTCTTTTGTTGACGCATTCGGGAGTTTGATATCCCGAGTCAAAAAATTGTCCTTGTCAAAACCTCCTGTCGTAAATTTAAGCCCTGATCTCAGCCTGGTATTCCATTGTGTTTCTCGACCTTCTCTGGGCCTGAATACGCACGAAGCAGGCCGAAAGCACTCTAAATTTTTAACCCTGGACTCGCCCCTTTTTTGAGCCTCCCTCATCCTTGCCTAAACCTGCCCTTTTGTCATATTTATTCTATTGTTATTATGATTGATTTATAGATAGGGAAGCAAATAAATTGGAATAAAAATGCAAATTGGAAAAAAACATTAAATTATTTCGGTTTTTTTTAATTATTTATTTATTTATCATTTTTATTTATAGTATGAATATTTAGAAAAATTATAAAATATATAACTATACACAACACATTTATAAATTTATTTTTAAAACATTTTTTAAAGAAAAAAAAATACACACTATACTATTTGATTTTTTTAACGCAGCCAAAATTTTTTCTTTAAAAATATATTTCAACAGCTGCCGTTTCGGCTTTGGTTAAAGCCATCCTCGGAGCTGCTGTTGGTCTTCATATATGTATATGTATGCTGCTTTTTTAAAGAAAAAATTTTGGTAAGATTTAAACTTTCGACCGTTGGTTCTCGTTGAAACATTTTGTAAATTAAAATTAAATATACAAATTAAACACTAGGTTATTTGTTTCAAAGGTTTTATTAATTAAAAATTAACACATGATACGTATTTCGACAATTTAGAGGTATTAGAATGTAATCACTTCTGATTATGACAAGAAATTGTCGAAATACGTATCAAGTGTTAATTTTACTTTCTCTTACCTATGTATATATGTAATATATATATAGAGAGAAAGTATTGAATTTATGTCAAAAATTCGATGTCGAGATTTTGATGGATATACACGTTTTGAGGTCCCCTGAATCCAAAAAAGTGGTTTTTGCGACATGGTCTGTCTGTGGGTGTGTGGGTGTGTGTGTGTTCAATTTTAAGCATGAAGGAATTGAGCTAGGAGGTTGAAATTTTATATTTAAGTTAAACACCCCCGGGACCGGAAAAATAAGCTTTTAATCAAAATCGGCCAAAGAGTACTAGTACTTTACTGAAGTACTTTTTCAGTTTTTTTCGATTTTCTCAAAATTTGCTCCAACAATTTTTTTTTTAATTCAAAAATCAATTATTTTTTAGATGCTCTTTAAAATGTATATTCTTATTTTGTGATTGAAATCTTCTGAAGACCACTTTACTCTTGTATTTCATAGGGAAGATAGGAGAAATGGTTGCCATGGTAACAAAATATAAATATTTTCCCATACTTATAAATTTTACATCTGAATTCATATGTTCCATACTGTCGGGAACTAAATATGTCGACACAAAAAATCTGGTGTGACAAGCACAGTACACAACTTTCGATTACCGAAGGTAAGAGAAAGTTGTGTGCTGTGCGCCAGTCACACCAGATTTTTTAATTAATAAAACCTTTGAAATAAATAACCTAGTGTTTAATTTGTATATTTAATTTTAAAAATTTTGGCTGCGTTTTCTTCCACCTTTAGTTCCTGATATAATATAATGCACTGAGGGTGGATTGTGTTAGGCATTCCGAAATATTTGCCGATAAATTACACTGTGCTACAAGAAAAAAAGCCCCGGGAAAATTCCTTCAGATTCTTAAGTAAAATGACCTCCTGAATCCAAATATGACCTCCGTTTTCCCTCACCACTTACCGTTTTCGAAGGAGAGCCCCCTACTTATTTCCACCCCTTTTCGTTAATTATAGGGCCACGAAAAAAATTTGGAGGGATGAAAAAGAATATTTTAGCGTTAACATTTCTTCAGAAGGTCTAGAGAAGTGAAAAGTTAAAAAACATTAACATTTGGTTCCAAGGGGGGATGTGGGGGAGGATTTTGTCCCTTAAAATGCAAAAAAATCATTAAAAATGTTCGATTTTTTTTTATTTTTTCACAATTTTTTTACTAATTTTCTACATATTCCAGCGGACAGACCCAAAAAAAATATATAGGACAAAGCGGGTGGGGTGTGAGCGATTCCGAAGCCCTTGCAAGAAGATGGAAGATTCACACCACAGCTCAGTTGGTCAAATTGGCAAATATGAGGCTCTAACTTTTTTTTTTGGGCTGAACTTTACAAATTTAATGTTATATATACGGATTCTTCTATGTCCTTCAATATCGCCATATTTTATCTAAAGGGGTAGAAATTATTTCTTGTCAATGTTTGGAAAAAATTCTTCTTGCAAGGGCTTCGGAATCGCTCACACCCCACGCGCTTTATCCTAAATATTTTTTTATAGTTGAGGGATGTTTAAGGAAGGGTGAGGTGGGTTTGTCTGCCTGAATATGTAGAAAATCAGTGAAAAAATTGTGAAAAATCTGAAAAAATCGATCATTTTTAAAGATGATTTTGCATTTTAAGGGACAAAATCCTCCCCCACATCCCCCCTTGGATCCAAATGTTAATGTTTTTTAACTTTTTACTTCTCTAGACCTTCTGAAGAAATGTTAAGGCTAAAATATTCCTTTTTATCCCTCCAAATTTTTTTCGTGGCCTTATAATTAACGAAAAGGGGTGGAAATAAGTAGGGGGCGAGAATGGCCAGGTTGAAGACCGGACAAATTTATCAATGCGAGGCTAAATACAGGTTAAAATTTATTGCTCCAGGATAAAAGCAGGACAGAATTTACGACTTCAGGGCAAAGCAAGGACAATTTTTTGACTCGGGATGTTTTTGTATCTTTAAGGTTGAGTTTGAGATGACTAACTGGTATATGGGTGAGTCAGGGAAGGATTGTCATTTCTCCAGCCTGGAGGCTCAAAATTTCAATCCTTGAGGCTAGAAACCCGAGGGCTCCACTGATCTGATGGTGGAGACGGGGTTAAAAATATATAAAATTTTCAAATTCTTCTTGTTATTTTTATTATTATAGGGAAATTGTAAAATAAAAAGGTATTTACAATTTTAAAGTTTATAATTTATTAATAAAATAAAAGAATATATTTTAATGAATAATAAATTGAATTAATGAATATTTACAAAACGCAAGTGGATAAAAGAAAATAAAAGTCCCGCACTCGATAAAAGTTTATATTTACAGGGAGTGGAGCGATGAGGGGAAACGCAGACAAGCACGCACTCCGCGATTCGCGTCCTCCTCGTCTCTTCGCTCTCCGCATACGATCGCGAGCCGCCTACTCGCTAGCGCTGTCCTCGTCGTCGGCGTCGTGTTTGGATAGGAGCCCGTCTGGCTCTTATTCCGTCTTTGACGAGTACAAAGGCAGGAGCCCGTCTGGCTACCTGGCTTGTTATCGTCGTCGTCGTCGTTTGAGCACAGAGAGTTCCCGTCTTGAGACCCTGTCAGTCTATACTACTGATTGTTCCCGGGTGTCGGCCGTTTAAAGGGCCGGCCGGCCCATGCTAATAAAATAATATCTTTTCTAAAAGCATGATCCTCTCCCGTTCCTGTTTTCGACTCCTACAATATTTTCATTTGCTTTTTCTATAGTAAATGGAAACTTAATTTTTATTTATTTTTTTTTGTGAATCAATTTAAATTGTGAAAATATAAAAGAAGAAATGAAAATAAACCAATAACACTAGCTTGAAAAAGGTAAATACACTATTAATAATCTTAAAATATTCATAATTTTAAATTGATAAATATTTCAATTAGATCAAAGACTAATACAATTATTTTCTATTACAGGTGTTAAAACATATGACTCGATTGGCTATTTTTTTTAAATATTAGTATCTATGACAAAAAACTAGATGCAATTTTGGATTGAAGGATAGAGTATTCTATTTGTTTGATTATCAACTCACAAAAAAAAAAAATATTTTAAAGCCCTCTTATACATGTAAAAAAACAATAAGTTTAATGAATTTCATTTTTCTTACTGTATAAAAAATAGTGCTTGATCGCATTACATCAACAAAACGATTTTTGGGTTGTTAACTTAGATTTTTTTTCAACACGACATTTTTTGGAAAAAAATAGGCAACCAAGTGACAAAACTTTCCCCTCTACACAACTATTAAGAGCGGGAAAGTTTTACAATTAGGTTGCCTATTTTTATTTATATAATTAAATTAAATACTTTAATTATTTATTTTATTAGATTCATTTTTTAAATGCCGCTTAATGTCTATATACCTGGTTAGCACATCTTTATATTGGTGCCTATATAACAGACTGATAGTGGCTTGTTCTTATTTACGTATAAATATTGGATTTTTATTAAAAGAAATAATTAGCAAATGAGACTATTTTGACATTAACAAAGATACTTTTTTTTTTAAATAAAAACACTCACACCTTTTTCCCATTCACACTCACACACACATACACACAGTCTTTTCGGCAACTTAGGCCATATGACTTTTTACGATAAGCGTTATTTATTAATATATCGATTGGGGGGTCCTGGCATTTTTATTTAAGCCTTTTGGTATCCAAATGGCTTAAATAAAATCATCGGACTGCTTGGGATCCGAACCAGCTCCCTAGGTATATAGATTATACCAAACAAAGATATTTAATAATTTATTTAAAAAAAAAAAAGTTTGGTAGTTAGGAATCGGATTTATTTCACCATTATATTTATCAATTTTATTTCTACTAAGCTTATATTAATATTATTTATTTGGAATTTATATGAAGATACCTTTTTATTGTAAGAAAATAATAAAATACACTTCTGTTCGGCTAAAAACTTGAACGTTGGCTTCAGGGGCGTATATAAGGGGAGACCGAGGGAGCCCGGGCCCCCCCGAAATTTCCCAAACACATATACATATATAGGGTATACAGACATCAGCGCAACAAATTTTTTCGGAGGTTGGAAAACTTTGATTCCGCAAAAGAAAAAATGTTCCGCAAAAAATTTCGTGTGAAAAAAATTTAGTTTCTTAAAAAAAAATTTTCCGCAGAAAAGTTTTTGAGTTCAGGCCCCCCCAGAAAAAAATTTCTATATACGCTCCTGCTATCCATAGGATTTAAAAACAAATTTTATATACAGCGTAGGCCTACCAGTTTTCATCAGCTGGTCTAATAATGTAGAAGTTTCAGCTGAATGGCACAATTAATGCAAAACATTGCGTTTTAAAAAATCCTCTATCCTAACTCATATTGTTATTTGTTTTATTTTAAATTTATAATAATAATCATAATGAATTCTATATTTTTAAAATTTAATAAAAGTGGAAAAATTTTATGCCTTGAGCAAATAAACTGGAAGTATGTTAGAAAGATATATAAAAATAATAAATATTTTTGTATTTTGGAGTTTAGGCTTTAGCAGTTGTTATCATTAAAAATATTTTTGTTTTCTGTTTAACTGTGGTTTATTTTGTAAAAATGACAACGTTTTGGTCACTCATTTGGGCTCTTCTTCAGATACAATTCAGTTAAGATTACAGATGTAATAATCTTTGTAATCTTAAATGAATTGTACCTCAAGAAGGCCCCAGAATGAGTGGGCGAAACATTGAAATTTTTACAAATAAACCACAGTTAAACAGGAAACAAAATTATTTTATTAAACATTTATGTATTCTACTAGGAGATTAAAAACAGAGAAGGGTGTAATTAACTGGTAATCGCATAATCTTTAACATTCTATTCTCCTGGTACAAAGTTTGAATTTTCAATAAAAATAAAATGGATAAATTTTGATTTTTTTTTTATGAATGTCTAATTTAAACTGTTATAATTAAATAATAAAAAATAATAATTAAACAGAAATTACCATTCATGAGACCTTTTCATAAATGTTAATTTTAAAATTTTAGTATTATTATAACATTAAGCAGATAGCAAATTTGTATTGAAATTTTGCTTGCACTCTTTTGAAATGTCTAATACTCAAACAGAGACATTGAAACTCTTGAATAGATTTTCAGAACTTTCAATCCAAATAAAAAATTAAAAATTTCGAAAAAATCAAAAGAGGGTTGTATATACAACATATAGATAGCTATATAATGAATGTTACCTTTGCTATGCACCTAAAATAGAGCTCAGCACGTCACCGCATGTAGCAAAACTAAACCAACGATTAACTCAAATATACGTTCCTTTGTTGCATATAAATGCATGTAAATGCTACTCTGGTATTCAAGTTGAGTTTTCATGAGTCTATTTCGAGTATTTTATCCAATTCATCAACTCACATTAGGCTTAGGTTTTTTTAGTGTTTTAAATAAATATAAAAATATTTTGCAGGGTTTGGGGAAGGGAAGAATGTCTATTTTATTTGACTACGCCTTGAGAAGTCGAGCTTATATGTAAAAACTGTTGATTACTGATTTCAACTAAAACTAAAGCGACTTGTAATAAAAACTCCTTACTGGAGTAAAAGGAATATAATCTTCTACAATAAGTTGAACCAATGGAGTGAGAAAAGGGCAAACTAGAAAGGACCTTCTCTCCTGATAGTCATAGGGGAGTGCAATAGTTCTAACAACTTTCTCCTACCTATATCTATAATATAAAGTGAGAAAGTATTGCGATCATATCAAAAATTTGAGAATTTGATGGATATGCACGTTTTGAGGTCCCATGAGCCGAAAAAAGTGATTTTCGCAACATGATCTGTCTGCGGACAAAATATATCAAGAGAGAAAAGAGAAATTAACTAGGAGTTTGAAATTTTATATTTGAGTTAGGCACCCACCTGGGGCGTGACACGAAACTTTGGAACAAAATCGCCTAAAAAGTACTAGTACTTTACTAATGTACTTTTTCAGTTTTTTTTTTTTCGATTTTCTCAAAATTGGCTCTAATAGATTTTGATTAAAATTCATAAATCAACTATTTTTTTAGATGCTCTTTAAAAAGTATATCAATAAAATTTTTTGTGAAAATTGTTTGAAGTACACTTTACTAATGTGGAAGCATTCTTAGCGCAGCGCCATAATCAAACGCGTGGTCAAGTTTGTAACTAAGGATGGGTAACTAAATATATCTCGACACAAAAAAATCTGGTGCAGATTTGAAAAATGTAAAATAGAAAATTTTTATTTATTTTAAAATTATAATATTTATTTATTTCTACTTTTGCTAATATTAGATTGGTTCTTAAAAGGAATTTGTTGTTTCATTTATGTTTAGTTCTGAAAAGGGCCGGTTAAACCATTTTTTGTTAATAAATTTAAATAAAGCGTTTAGTTATTTTTGTTGATCTCTGAAAAGGACCGTTTAAATAAATAATCAGCATAATTGGTTTAGATTTTTGACGGTGAACCACTTCAATAACTAGCCCTTTATTAATAGATTTACTAGTTATTGTAGCAAGGAATAATAGATAGGCGTATAAAGTGAGGCAAATTTAATTAATTGTTTCAATTAAATCAATCAATCGGATTAAGAAAGATAAGGTATTATAATGGAATTCAAATGGGCTTAGGTTAATTCTCTCATCCCATATCGTATTGGAATTAACGAGTATAAAAAATACCACACCTTAATAAAGATATGCAAAATTTTTTTCTATTAAATAGAGTATTTAAAATTATAAAGTTGTGTATTGTTCTTGTCAAACCAGATTTTTGGGTTGAGATATATTTAGTTGCCCTAAGTTCCAAACATGACCACACGATTCATAGAAGCTACGAATGCTTCCACATCAGTAAAGAGTATTTCAAACAATTTTCACGAAAAATTTCACTGATGTACTTTTTGAAGAGCATCAAAAAAAATAGTTGCTTTATGAATTTTAATCAAAATAACTTAAAATAAAAGCGTGGGGCGCAGAATTACTCATACACTATTTTAAGTAAATTTCAATGAGCGCCCTACACTTTTATTCTGTCTCAAATATTCAACGATTTTAACAAAAAAAATGAAATTATTTTTCTCTTTTTAGTTCAATTTAAATAAAAGCATTTTTTTAAGTTTTTTTTTTTTTTTATTATAAACTTTTTAATCTATTTAATTAGAGACATTAAAGAATATAAAATTTCGGGATATTTCATCAGAAAGTCTTTTGAAAATTGACTAAGTTCTAACTAAGCCAGATGGGAACTGGGAACACAAGCATTGTTTATTTATATTTTTTTTTTGGAAATTTTTAAATTTTTTTCAAAATATTAAATAGTTTAATTTTTTATATTTTTTATTATTTATAAAAGCCTTTGTGATTTGTCCTCGACGGTTAAGTATGTTCTTGTTTACTATATCGATGATTTGCTATCGGTCTGATAAGTTTGCTAGTTGACTAGAAGCTTGAAGCAACCGGCCCTAAAATGGTCTTTAATAATTTATTTATTTTATTATTATATTTAAAATTGGACATTTGCTCTGATGAAGATCGAGTCTTAGTTTTTTGAATATTATTATATTATCTGTCATTTTTAAATCTATGTATTATTCAAAAAAATACTTCTCAAAAAAAAAATAAAATAAAAATAATAAATAAAATAAATAAAGACGAAAGTGTTCGGATCACAAAGTAATTGAGATTGCTTTGCTACGTATATAATTCAATAAAATGATAAAAAAAAAAGTTTTCCAACTCTGGCTTTCTAGTGATTTTTTTTAGCATTTGATCCAATAAAGATTTGGC
Source organism: Euborellia annulipes (assembly GCA_023213315.1). Lineage (NCBI taxonomy): Eukaryota > Metazoa > Arthropoda > Insecta > Dermaptera > Anisolabididae > Euborellia > Euborellia annulipes. The sequence goes on along the minus strand of JAKCPI010014281.1, from coordinate 120,739 downwards.
CAAAGTTAAAACGATCCTTCAAATATTAGAAAAAAGGAGAGGGAGGGATTTGAACGATTTTTCTGATCTCACCATAACGATCTTATTATATTAAAATTCATGCACGTGCAAAAATTTATTAATTGAATTCGATGCTACCGAGGAATTTAAATATAAGTGAAAGTTAAATGAAACTCCATATTAGTTATCTAACATAAAAAAAGTTTTTTTTCCGCTGCAATACAATTTCACGTTTTTAAAGTGAAACTTTTATTTGATCCTCTCAAATACGTTCGCTCTTCTATCAGCATTTCGCGTTACAAGCCGTGACGTCAAAAGGCCGTGACGCTATAAGCCATGACGTCACAAGCCGTGACGACAAAAATAGGAAATTTGAAATTTAATATATATGACGAATTGTAAAAATATAATTGTGAGATTTAATAAATATAATTTTTAAAATAATTTAAAATGATTCAAATCTTCAATTGCTAAATAAATATTGTTCTCAGTTTTTAACATGCGTCTATTGATTTCCCATTATCAATCCTCATTTTCCAATTATTAAGTTAAGATTAAAAACGCGATTTTAATACCCTTAATTGAATAATTTTCTGAAAATTTTCAGTTAAACGCCTACGATCCGAAAAAAGTTTCACTTGCATCGGGGTTTCATAAAACCACACAATGATTTTTTCTCCAAGCCGTATTAAGTTGACTAGTTATAAAAATTGTCTTTAGATTATTTAATAAATAAGTGACATTCCATTTTCCAAATTTATTTATAATTCATTATACTTTGTTATTAAAATCAATCTATATGTGTATGCCCTGTTCTGATAACATTAGGGATGAGTGAATACAATTTAGAATATTATTTTGAATCCTATTATGAAAATGAAATTGACATCTCCAGAATATTCCCAAAATTATGTATCAAATTTAAATAGGCATTGATTTTAAAAACCGCAATTATAATCTAGATGTTCTTGCAATTTCAAGGTGTAGAGCGACAGAGAGTAATGGGCGCAGACTTACTCCTCTATTAGAGGCGGGGAAGCTATGATTGGCTGGGTGTTTTCAAAGCACCTTTGAAAACTCCATTTTGTGCTAGAATTCTTAGACCGTATATATATAAATGTTTTATCACCATTTATTTATTGTACAATAAAATCTTAGTTCCAAACATGACCACTTGCATTTAAAATGTTGAAATTTATTTTTCAAAATATTAATCTCATATTTGGATATTCTATTCACAATAGAGAACCCTAAATAAATACAAAATTTCATAAGAATTAAAAAAAAATTTTAATAATGTGTAAAAGTTCCAAGGGTCCCCCTTTTGAATCGAAATTAACATGCAAATTCCCATAGGGATTTAAATTGGCTTCATGGAAGGAAAATTAATTTGAAAAATCTGGTGTGACTGGTCTCCCAGCACACAATTTTCTCTTACCCTAAAAGTTATGTACTGTGCTTGTCACGCCAGATTTTTTGTGTCGAGATATATTTCGTTGCCCTTAGCACCTAAGTTCCAAACTTGACCACGAGATTCATTGATGGCGCTTTCACATCAGTAAAGTATACTTCAAACAATTTTCACGAAAAATTTCACTGATATACTTTTTAAAGAGATCAAAAAAATAGTTTATTTATGAATTTTAATCAAAATCAATGGAGCGAATTTTATGAATATCGAAAAAAAAAAACTGAAAAATACATCAGTAAAGTACTAGTACTTTTTGGCCGATTTTGTTCAAAATGATCGTGATACTTTCTCTCTATATATTAGATATAGATATAGGTAAGAGAAGGTAAAAATTAAAAAGTGTTTTCCTTTTTTCCTGTAAATACATTTTTTACTTTCTCTTATTTTATAAATCAATCCAAAGAAATCTAGATTCCGAACTTCTGAGACATTCACTGACTAAATTTGGGAACAAGTAAGAATAAGGCGGAAACCCGAAAACAAACCACCACCACCACCCCCACCCCTAACTTCAAAAACCTCAAACAAATCACAACAACCAACGCTGTATATATCGCAATAAATTATAATTAGACAAAATATCATTTATACTAATTCGCATTTTTATTATAGAATGTTCTAAAATGAAGGATCAGATCCAGAAGAGGAGGAATAAATGCCAAAGTTGTGTTGCGTGGCTGGCTATAAATATGATCAAGGATTTTGTTAAATAAATTTAACGTTCCATTATTAAATTAATCTATAAGATTAATTATATATACTTTAAAAGAGATAAGACTCTTCGTTCGTTAAAGAGTCAAAAAAACCTTTTTTAAGAGAATATTCAAACTCATTATAAAAAAAAGAAATTATAATGATTTAACTTGTTAATTAATATGATAAAATTTTTTTATTAAAAATTCAATTAAAAATAAAATCTATAAAATACGTGAATTATCAAATAAAACTTAGAAGGCAAGTCGATTCATCCTCTTAAAAAAAGTTTTCGACCGCTAGTTATGAAGAACAAGAGTAAAGTGGTCTTCAGAAGATTTCAACGACAAAATGAGAATATACATTTTAAAGAGCATCTAAAAAATAGTTGATTTATGAATTAAAAAAAAATCATTGGAGCGAATTTTGAGAAAATCGAAAAAAACCTGAAAAACTACATTAGTAAAGTACTAGTACTTTTTGGCTGATTTTGTTTAAAAGCTTATTTACACGAGTTGGGAGAGTGTCTAACTTAAATACAAAATTTCAACCTCATAGTTCATTTCCTTCATGGTTAAAAATGTCCACACACATACACACAGACGAATTTGCGGGACCCACTTTTGTGGACTCGGGGACCTCAAAATATATATATATATATAAAATCTCGACGGCGAATTTTTGACATGTTCTCAATACTTTCTCTATATATTTCATATATAGGCTAAGAGAAAGTAATAAATTCAGTCAGTAGAAATCCAAAAGAAAAGTGGGAAAGTTTTGCAACCCAGTTGTATAAATAATTATTCTAACCAAAAAACAAACAAATTCTTTATTTTCAAATTAAGTTTACATTAACTTATATAAATCTTTAACTTTTTTCTCGTTAGTGTACCTTTAGTTTTAAATTTATTTAACAATTTTTAAGATTGTTTTATAAAAGTATGTTGTTCCAAGCGAGAAGACATCTTATTGTTTGTGTAAATGAATGTATATAAGTAATAAAAATCCAACGAGACTTGTAAGGAAAGCTAATTTTCACTGGAGCTCTAGTTATATAACTTGGTACAAATAGTCTATGGTTTCTCTCGACTTGGTGGAACTAAATTTTAGTTAAAGGCGAAGACTACACTATCCTACCCCTTAATGAACTTTGTTCTTATTTGTCATATACATATGTTGAGTAAATTCAGTAATGTTATTTTAAAAAATATTGTATTGATTTTATAAACCGTTTATTACTTTGAGACAAGTGAGACTTTACAACTTTTACAGTTAAAATTAATTACCCACCATTTATTTGGAAACAGAGTACGAATTCAATGACTGAAAGATTAATTAAAAGGAATATAGTGTATAGTATATATATATATTTAAACAAATCTTTCTCAGCTCTCAATTAAATTAATTATAGTTAACTTTATTTTTATTTTGAGTAAAGGGCTCTATTATTCATTTCAACATGCTTCAAAATATACTGTATATACATAAATAATTATATCACCTCTATTTGATATATTTTTTGAGTGGGGGAAAAAACCAAAAACGGTTTTAAAAAAAATCAACAAAAATTTTTTTTTTTGATTTTTTTTTATATATTTTTTTTTTTATATTGTGAAATAAAATTAAATATAAATTTTTTTAAGGGAATTTTCAAAAAAAAATACAATAAATAAAACATTTAAAAAAATTTCCCTTTTTTAACCCAATTTTAAATTTTTTGGTTTTGACACACCATTGCATAACAGGGTCCATATATATGTACTGTATATATATATATTTCTCACTAGAAATTATTGTAAATTAAATTTCATTTCGAAAGATAGATAATGAATCTCGCTCAGGAATTTGTTTCTTTTTTTGCAGGGGGGATTTACTTTCTCTTATCTATATATGTAATATAAATTTGATTCATCTCAAAAATTCGATGTTTTGAGGTCCCCTAAATTTTTCGAATTTTGCAAATTTTGGTCTAACGATTTCGATTAAAATTCTTAATATTTTTATAGATGTTGTAAAAAGGAGACAGGAGGTTTACTCGATTGATTTTGCAGATGGAGATGCAGAGATGAAATAATTTTGAAAAAATTTATAGATGAAAAATTTTATAGATGCCCTTTAAAAAGTATATCAGTAAGTTTTTTTGTCAAAATTGTTTGAAATGCACTTTACTGATATCCTTTTTTAGTTTTTTTTTTACCAATTTCTTACGCTAGAACAATTTTGATTAAAATTCATAAATCAACTATTTTTTAGATATTCTTTTAAAAAATATATTAATAAGTTTTGCTTCCAGTATATTAATAAGTTTTTTCCTGAAGTACACTTTACTGATGTAGTATTTCAGATTTTTACTTTTTCTTATTTCTAATGGAAGCATTCGTAGCTAAGCACCATCTATGAAACACAAGTGGTTCAGTTTTGAACTAAAGTGTTATGGGAAACTATATAGGCCCTGTATATATCGACACAAAAGAATCTGGTGTGACAGCACAGTACACAACTTTCCATTACCGAAGGTAAGAGAAAGTTGTGTGGGTGCCCAAGAACTTGATCATTGCCCCAAGAGTTCTATAAAAGTGAAAAGGTCGGGAATCGTAGTTATAAAGTATCCCTGCCAATAAAGATTAAAATAAAAAAAAATCTTGATTTTAATCATTTCCCTCAGCGTTATTTTAACAAATACAAAGATACTCACTCATTTGATAGAGAATCGTATACAATTTATTTAATGAAGACTATTTTGGAAATTTATTTGGACGAAGAAAATTGTATTATCAGAAAAAAAATAAATTAATTAAAGAAGCATTTTGATTGGCTCCAATATTTTTTTTGCTATACGTTTTCCGGACAAATGATGCATCATCTTCTTTTTAGGATATGAGTTTTTATTTCTAAATTTAAAAAAATCGACAACAAATTTGCAAAACTTTAAAGGCTTTACGCTTTTTGCATTATGGTTAACACCTAAGTTTGCTTGATCTCTAATTAACTAATGTTTTTTCAAAGATTTTGAAATTTTCAATTTTTTTTGCCATATTATGATAAATTACTCTATTTTAAAAAGTTTTTATTCTTTGACATTTTTTCGAAAACTGAATAGTTTTTGAAATAATCGTTTCGTTAATTTTGAAAAAACAAAATCATACGGGTGTCATTAAAAAACATGTAAAATATAAACAAATTCATTTGTTTATTTGTTTTATTGTTGTCATTAAAAAACATGTAAAATATAAAGAAATTCATTTGTTTATTTTTTACATGTTTTTTAATGACATCCGTATGATTTTGTTTATATTTACATGTTTTTTAATGACACCCGTATGATTTTGTTTATATTTACATGTTTTTTAATGACACCCGTATGATATTTACATGTTTTTTAATGACACCCGTATGATATTTACATGTTTTTTAATGACACCCGTATGATTTTGTTTATATTTACATGTTTTTTAATGACACCCGTATGATATTTACATGTTTTTTAATGACACCCGTATGATATTTACATGTTTTTTAATGACATCCGTATGATTTTGTTTATATTTACATGTTTTTTAATGACACCCGTATGATTTTGTTTATATTTACATGTTTTTTAATGACACCCGTATGATATTTACATGTTTTTTAATGACACCCGTATGATTTTGTTTATATTTACATGTTTTTTTAATGACGCCCCCCGTATGATTTTGTTTATATTTACATGTTTTTTAATGACACCCGTATGATTTTGTTTGATTTTTTTTCAAAATTAACGAAAAATGTCTTTTTCTTTGTTTTTTTCTTTGGATTTGATCTGACTTAATACAATTGGAATGCAATATCAAAACAATTCTCTTTAATGCTTAATTCCATTTTGGGTGCATGATATTATAGATTGAAACGATTTGTTTATAAATCCCGAGGACTTATCTAACAATATGTGAAACATTATCCAAAGAGCAGAGATTAATAATTAGTAGAATATGTTTATTTTGAGGTAGAGAATTTATACCACCGTATATCGGATATTTATTAAGTAGAATTATATTTTATTTTAATTTTCTTATTAGGCCTACTTTCTCTTGCATTTTTTAGATGCGCATTAAAATTTATATTCTTATTGTTTAAAGCCTACTTTTTAAATGATTAACACAAATTTAAATTTAAAATCATTATTTAATTTCATATAATTTTTTTCCAATATCTAAATATATATATTATTAATTAATTAGTTTGATTCTAATCCCTCCTCGTCTCTTCTTTGATAGAAGAACTTCATTAATTAAGTTTCCTCGCCTCACCCACTCAGGGATTCAGCCTAAACTTAGTACTAAGTGTTAAGATGTGACCTATACAAATATAAAATTTGATATAGGCCTATTTATTTTTTTCGTTTTATATTAGACAATTTATTTTTCACACCGTAGCTGAAGTTAATTAAAATGTTGATTTATTTTTGTTATAAATAAAAGTTTTTGAATTTGCCTTGTCTTTTTGAGTCCTGATGTACCATCTATTACAATAGTATTGAGACTAAAGCCTAGTAGTTAGGCAGCCCAAATGGCACACGTTCACTAATTTTTTTTTCTCTGAGATAATTTTTATTACGATATATCTTTATTAAAAAGAGAGATTTTTATGGTTATTCTTTTGTTAAAAAGTAAAAAGGGTCATTCGGCCTATTGTCTACTTTGAAAAAGGTAAAAGGTATTTCTTACACAGACAAACTGCCACTTCGGCTGCCTAACTACCAGGTTTTAGTCTCAATACTATTGCAATAGACTTTCACCTAATAATATTTCTGGTCAGTGAAGTTTTTGAATTTGCATTGTTTTTAAAATTATTGATTTTAATATTGTGTAAAAAATTTAATTCGTATTATGAATGAATTTTTATACAAAATAGAAATAATAATAATAATTATTTTTAAAAAACAATGCAAATTAAAAAGCTTCATTGTCTAGATTAGTGCTGCGCAAAATAATCGATTAATCGATTATTCACCGATTGTTTTCTTAAAAAAGCCAATAAAATAAGACTCACAGCCTTGTTAAATATTATTTTTGAATTCTACCGGGAGAACAGAAACGGAGGGGAGCTGTACCAATTATTTCCGCTCCAAGATTCTTTTATAATATTCTAATATTGATACAATACAGTCACATATTGTGGGTGGCGATAACGAGTTACCCAAGCTAAGAGTGGTATATTTTTCACCTCTCTTTTATGCCACCATTCTTCTACCATTAAGTGAACTAACACTGGGCCCCCCCCCCTTTCTGAGACCCTGTTAGTATTGTAGTTATGTAATACATGTGTTACTTTAAAATAACATGGCTTATACGAATTGTTCAAGCAAGCTTTAACATATCTTCCTCGCTGTTTCAGATCATTTAAATTAGATAGTAGTGAAGTGTTGAAGACTTGTTTTTATAACATATTTCCATAATAAAAAGTCCCAGACTGAGTAGTGACCATCTGTGAGTGACATGTTTTCGTCTGTTGAGTTGAAAATTTAGTTCATGGTCATTTCTTCCTTATATTTATCACACGGTTACAAGAGAACCCTCTAGAATTTCTATGCAAAGTTGTAGAATAGTCAAATGATTTTAATTTAATTAATTATTCAAATTTTTATTTCATAAGATATTTGAATTTGATGAAATTTTCATTTCTCAAATGAAATATTTGAAATATTCGAATTTGAAAACTATTGTGTTGTTTTGAACATTTTTATATATATGTGACTTACCATTAAGCACGTGTACTGCAATGGTGGCTGAAGCGACATCCGCCAAGGAGCAGCTGTAGTTCCCAGAGTCACCACGGTGAGCGTTGGCGATATATAATCGACTTGTTGCCCCACTGGGCTGGATATCCGTCTTCACACTAGAAAACACAATTATTTACATCATTAGTTTACTGATATTGAAAAAAAAAATTAATAATTTGTTGTTGTTCTTGAAGGTAGCAGCTAGCAAAATAAAAATAAATGACTATTTGAAAAACGAAAGCAACTTTATTTTTTATGCTCGCAATCGATACCTCCATTGTGGTTTTAGTTTTTATAGAATTTCATATATAAATTTTAAGATTACTCTTGAAATTCATATGATTAGCTAATTCTCTAATATGTAAACATAAAGAGATTACTTTTCATCCCCAAACTATCAAGCTGGTCATGTTTACTTAGAGGTCGTTGGATGCACCTCCCTCTCGTGAGTAAACTGAAGAGGCCAAGTTAGCATGATAGTTTGAGCTTCTCCTTAATGAAGAATCATCTTAGTATGTTTATCTTAAGACCACTGAATATGATAATGAGATATTATTTATGAACATCCTATATTTAAAAAATTTAAATGATTTAAATGAGAATATAAAAAATTCATCATTCATCATACCGAACAAAAAAATTGGAATTCATCTCTTACTAAATATATATATAATTAAGTTACAAATTTATTTTTTTAAAACAATGGTAGGGGGTGGCAGTTAGGAAGAAGTGTCTCTACACCAATGAAACTCCCAAAAATTCGCAACGTTTCGGTCTAAATTTATTCGACCATCATCAGGCAATAAATTTAAAATCTTCAAAATTAATATTATTAACAATTAAAAATATTACAATGGTTGTTATTTTTTATTTTACTTTATCTTACCTATGTATATATGTAATATATATATATTTATATTACTATAGTATAGTATTGGATTCATGTCAAAAATGGTCTGGCTGTGTGTCTGTCTGTCAGTGAACAAAATATCTCAAGAACGAAAAAAGCTAGAAGGTTGAAATTTTATCTTTAAGTTAGGTACCACCTTGGGACGTAACACGAAGCTTTTGAACAAAATCGGCCAAAGAGTACTAGTACTTTACTGATGTACTTTTTCAGTTTTTTTTTCATTTTCTCAAAATTCGCTCTAACGATTTTGATTAAAATTCAAAAATAAATTATTTTTTAGATGCTCTTTAAAATGGATATTCTCGTTTTGTCCTTGAAATTGTTTGAAGAACACTTTACTCTTGTACCTCATAGGAAAGATGGGAGAAATGGTTGTGATGGAAACAAAATATAAATATTTTCCCATGTTTATATATTTTACATCTTGAATTCTATCTAATTTAGGGCTTATTGTCGGAAACTAAACATATGTCAACACAAAAAATATGGTGTGACAAGTGCTCAGGGGCCCACACCTCGTGGGTACGTGGATGGCGACCACGAGCTGCCCTAGCTGAGACTGGCAGTACTTCTGTTCTTTGCTTGTCAGTCTCTTTCCTTCTATATTTTCAACAGGCGTCAGACCGTGCGACGAGCCGGCCTGTTTTATTCCCTCCCAGTCTCAAAAACCCAAGATCCGCCGACCTCCCACCGCCGGATTAAGGCGAAGAAAAAAGAAAAAGATGGATTGGTTGTTGTTTTGATTATCTATAAATATCTAATCTTTTTTTACTGCTAATTTTTTGATTTTCATTATTTTTATTAATTATTCTCAATGATGGACATTTATTTATGTATTTAATTATCAAATGTTAATTTATACAATATATTAAAATTTTTTGACCGACTTTTTTATATAAAAAAATTATATTTAAAAAAAAAAATAAATTCAATTTCACTTTTCAAAAACGGTTTTAATAATTAAGAAAAATCTCACGACCTATTTATTTATTTTTTTTTATTTTATTTTATAGACTTTCTCCCTATTTTTTCAATTGATTGGTAGCTAATTCATTAAAACAAATTTATTCGAGATACAAACCCTCGACCTCTAGTACCAGAAGATAATGCTTTATCTCTGAGCTAGTGGTCAAGGGCTTATATTGATTTAAATAATATCAATTCACTAGATTGAAATTAATCAGGAACTATGAACAATTTAGTAAAAAATAACCTCAATTCAAATTGAATCTTTCGAGAGACATAAAAATAAAAATTAAAGACGTACAAATTTTTCTTGATCCTATTGTTTATTAAACTTACTTTCATTTAAAAATTTCAAATTTTACACAACTTTTCGGGTTTATTCGCTGAGCTACTTTTAACTTATTCATCAATATAAAAATATAATTAGATTAATAAAAATTCCCATCCCCCAGGAGGACTATAAAAAATTTATATCCTTTTTGCACATACTGTCTCGTTTGTGCCCTAATTTATTAAAATTGGACCCGGAATTATGGTTCAGCGTTTGCCCTGTATTATAGATATAAGTAATAATCTCTATATATAAAAGGGTAATATTTACGGTATATAGGTACTGTAATAATCTTTATATAAAAGTAAACGAAAAAAATAAAACACTAAATTGTATAATGATCACAATAACTCAAATTTTTTTTAAACTAAAATACACAAAGTTGAACTTTCTTTTAATGTATGTACTGGGATAGGAGATCCATTGGGTCTCAAATCCTCCCCATGGTTAGACAAAGCTAGCACTAATAATAATTGATTGAATTTTTCCCTTTTTTATATCTCTAAATATCTTATCAAAACCTATACTACAATTAAATAATATATTTATTTTAAATGTGTTTTGATAAGGTTAATTAATTAATATCAATATTTGAAAAATTTTGCCTGTATAAACAATAAATATTCATCTGTGTTGGTTGCATAGCTTAAAGGCGCTTGCTCTCTTTCTCTTACTGTTAGTGGATAATGTGCAAAAGATAAAATAAATTTTTTCTTTTTTTTTTTAGGATCTATATTATAAAAACAAAAAAAAAACGACAGTTACGATATTGTAACATGTTTACATAGTCATAATTATATTTAAGGTATTTTGACTTAATCATGAATAAATTGGAAGGGAAAACAAAAACCCTTTATACATTTTGATGAGATTTAAACAATTTTTCAATACAGTGAAAACTCAATATTTCGTATCTCGATTATTCCTTGTTCCGGCTAATTTTTAAAATTTTCTATTCCCGATAATTGGTAATCCCGATAATTAGTACCAAACCGCCCCCTCCCCCCATATAATTAATCTGGATTCTACTGTATTGTTTTTACAAATCACCTTTTGGCCTTATTTATGCAGTATTAATAGTAATACTCCTTCAATTACGTTTTCTTTTGACTCAAATTGATAATAAGTATTATTTTTTTTTTGCAGTCACGATAAAAAAGGGCATACTGCTAAATTAAATTCTTTTTTTGATGTTATTTTATAACGACATATGTTTGAAGAAATACAAAGATTGGAATTGGATCTAGGTATATATATAGGCTATATAATATTTTTTATTTTTATTTTTATTAAACTTTATATTAATATTATATTAATATAGATAAGAGCAAAAAGTAAATTAATTGAATAATTGTTAATTCTCAACAAAATGTATAGCCTAAACTTATTCTATTCTAACTTATTCATGATTAAGTCAAATTATCTTAAATTGTAAAAACAAAAATTGGTCTCGCAATAAAAACTAAATTTAATGTAAAAAAATCTGGTGTGACTGATCGCACCTCTTACCTTCGGTAATCGAAAGTTGTGTTCTGTGCCTGTCACAACAGATATTTTGTGTCGACATATTTTTAGTTTCAGCCGATATATTAGAATTCAAGATGTAAAATTTATAAACAGAGAAAAAGATTTATATTCATGGCAACCATTTCTTCTATCTTTCTTATGAAGTTTATATTTTATTTTAATCCAACATCGAGGTCTTGCTTTAAACAATTTTGAGGGCAAAATGAGAATATTCATTTTAAAGAGCATCTAAAAAATAATTTATGTATTTTAATCAAAATCGTTTAAACAAAATAAAACTTTTTGTGTTAAAGATATTCAAAAAGTTTGAAATATGCAACTTGATCCAATATTCACCAAATATGCAAAAATATGCAATATAGTATTTGAACCCTAGTTTCAAGGAGGCATGATTCGGATAGAAAATTGGTTTTCCGGGACGTACATGCTAGCAAATAGATTATACAATTGCATAGGAATCCGGGCTTTAATTATATCCTTTTAGGCTGTACAATTTAAAATGGTGTTCTGTAAATGTTTTCCCTAAAAATTTTATTCCTTGGGATAACTTACCATTACTCATGTTTATTTTGTTTAAAAGTTTTTGATATCACAATACTTATAGGTAAAAAAATTGCTTTTTCTTCATAAAATGAAATTTTTCAAGAAACAGAGATATACGTGTATTTATTTTATTGCCGATTGATATAAAAAAAGAAGAATGGTTTATTTTCTGGTAACATAAATATTTTTCTTTATTATAGATTATCTCTATTTTGATGTCGAATTCGGGTTTTTGCTCTACATGGATTTTCTATCTCTTCTATCAGTCAGTTATCAGAAACAATCGTTTATATGATTAACTTTTTGAAAAGAACAATGCAATGATTTGACTTTCATTATTTTCCCAAACAATATTGTAATTCTCCATTCATCTAGTAGCAAAAGCAAATATACAAAAAATTAAAAACAAAAACAATAATAATAAGATCTAAATAAAATAAAATACAAAACTCAATATGATTGTTAGAAACATTAAAACTTATATCAAAAATTGAATATTTAAAATATCTAAAACTTTAAATAAAATAATACATTTTAGATAAATAGAAACTTTTCATTGATTATTCCATTTTTTTGTTAAGTTTAAACAGTCTTGAAATCTATAATATTCAAATTTTAAAAGGCCTATTAGCATCGAGTTTTATTTAGCAAAAGATTTATCTCTTAAAGAGAAGGGTTTAAAGGGTAAATAAAAAATTTCCAAACAGATATCAAAGGCAAGGGTGACTGCATTGTGCCACGCTTTAAGTCTTAATTATATCTCTTTTACTGGCCGTCCATAAATCTGCAGATATACAAAGCTATCAAAAGCACAAAACATAAAATACTCTCAGCCATTTTTTTTTTTTTTGAATCCAATAGTAAAAAAAAAAAATTTGCTTTTGAATCTTAGTTTGGAAAATATGTATCCGTTTGTGTTTGTTATTTATTTAGTAATGTCATATTTCGTTTTAACATGCTGTTCTAAAGCTTTTTTGAAATTTACCACTGATATTTTTTTGTCACTTTAATTAAACCAAACACCATATTTTATTCGTAAATAACATGATTATTCTCAAGTATGAAAAAAAAATGAACAAGTATAGTACACATAATAAACTTTACGCTATTTAAAAATTCGCCAAACTTATTTTATATAAAGAAATAATTCACTATGAATAGAAATCAATACTGAACATTATATTAACAAGCACAAAATAACTTGGATACGAGTTAACCGAACTTTGTCATCTATTAATAAATTCTCTTCTAAAACGACCACGAGTTACTTGAGCTAAGTCTAGTTCCTTTGTATGTCACTACTCTCCTTTGAGATGCTAACTATCTTGACTTTCCGGTAATTGAAAGTTGTGTTCTGTGATTGTCACACCAAATTTTTTGTGTCAACATATATTTAGCTTCCGATAGCAAAGATATAAAGTTTATAAACCAAGGGCAACCATTTCTCCTATCTTTCCTATGAAGTATAAGAGTAAAGTGTACTTCAAACACTTTTGAGGCCAAAATGAGAATATACATTTTAAAGAGTATCTAAATAATAATTGATATATGAATTTTAATTAAAATCGTTAAAGCGAATTTTGAGAAAATCGAATAAAACTGAAAAAGTACATCAGTAACAGTACATTTAACAGCTTGTCAGCACTAAAGTCTCTCTTTTGTGGTCTTGTGCGACATGTTGAAGTACAACTCAGTGATATGGTTCCTCTACTACAAAAGTCATCCAGCAGCTCTCCTGCCAGTGGAAAACAGATTCCTAAGATATCTAAGATAGAGTTGGGAATCGTGGGGTAGGTTCGTCTTACGAGCAGTTGATTGCTTTTCTGGATATGAGACCACTAGGAGATAGACGCATTATCTGTGATCTCGTAACACTTTACACAATCATCTTGTATTACGACTCCTCCGAGCTGTTTAGGATGATCAACATACTAGTCCCACAACATCAGAAATGCCGGTATTTTCCATGGGGAATTGTGTCCAACCAATTATTCCTAAAGTTCCCGGATGATAAGGCTGTTAAGGCTTGGGAACAGATATTCTGGCCAGCTGGATTTCTTCAACACCGGGGTTGAAAGAGTTAGGTGTATTTCCTTGTGAGGCCTCAGGAGTGGATAATGGATATGTGCCATTTTTTTCTCTCACATTGTCATCACACTCTATTGTATATTGTTTATATATGTAAAATGAATTCTCTGTATATTCATGTATTTATAATTGAGCATGACCCGTCAATAAATTTAAATCTAAACCTAAATCAGTAAGGTTAGGTTGAAGTGGCCGTTCCCAGAGAAGGGACCCACTTAGGCCAATTCGGCCCTTTGTGATACCACGGTGGGACTATTCCCCTTTCCTACCCTATGAGGAGACTTCGGCAGGATGTTTGAATTTTGCTGAAAGCTGGATTCGAACCCGAGCCGTATTGAGACTTCGGACTCCGTAATCCTCAGCTTAGCCGGCTTAGCCAATGCCTCCTCTAAATCAGTAAAGTATTAGTACTCTTTGGCATATTTTAATTCAAAGTTTATTTTCACACCTCAGTGATGTACCTAACTTAAATATAAAATTTCACCTTCGGAATTCATTTCTTTCATAGTTTATTTTGATCACAGACAGACCATTTTGCTTGACCCACTTTTTTGAACTCAAAACTTGTATTTCCATCATATTTTCGACATGAATTCTATAGATTCCCTCTTTTTCTCTTTATATACTATATATAGGTAAGAGAAAGTAAAAATTATTTAAACTTATTTGAATATTTAATAAGATGTTTGTTCCCCTTTAATAGTAATCGAAGTAACAGTTATGGTTATCACACCAAATTTGATTATTTCCTTCAAAATTTTTTCTTGTTTATTTTCTTTTTTTTTCCAATAGCTAAAGGAGAAAAGACTTCTTTCTCTTTAAATGATGAAATTGTTATGGAAGAAAAGATGATTTTTCTTTTCTCGTTCTCTTAGATATTTTCACGTCATAGTCATTTCTCAAATTGAGTAGATTGGGAATTTTTTAAATTTATCGTCTTTCTGTCTGTTCCAGTGAATATTTGTTACTGTTCTTTATACATAAGCAAAACAAATCAATTTAAATGAGTTTATATTTTTTAGGTAAATTAAAACTTTCTTATATTGAGACTATATAAAGCGAAATAGGATTAAAATATAATTTGTAATCTCCTTTTTGTTAGTTTAAACCAATTATTTTTTGAAGCAGACTAACAGCAGAAATATTTTCAGAGAGGGGCCAAAAAGCCACCTCTTGCTCCCGCCTCTGAGAAGAAGGCATGCTAATTATAATAACATACAAATGGTTAGAATGTTTTATATCATCTCTTTGTGAGTTGCAAATGTTCTACTTAATATTTAATTGAGATATGTTTACTTTGTTCCGACTCTCTTGATCTATTTTTCTTTGCGGTTTTCGGGAGGCTCAGATCTCTAGTTGGAGAAAAATCCTTAATGCAGAAGCAGAACATTTTTTGAACGATGTTAAACCTCTAATTTTGTAATGTTAAAACATTAGTACATCGCATTCTCAATTATTACCCTTTCGTCTTTGACTATAACAGACCACTTTAATTTATAAATTTACAAAATAAATTATTTATGTATTATTAAATTTAGTTCTTTATTCTAATAGAAACTATTTAATTCAATTTTCATCTATTTTATAAATAAATAAATAGCACTAGGTTAAGTTTCAAAAAGAATTTATTTTAGCTTATGCGCATTTCGACGTTAATACGTCATCTTCAGAGCTGTGATATAAACTGACTTTTATATTTATTAACAATCTTATTTATATTCATCGTAGATGGCAGCACTGTATCTTATTTCACTAAAGATGGCAGAGGAACAGTGCTCTCATCTTTAGTAAAATAAGTTACAGTGCTGCCATCTACGATGAATATAAATAAGATTGTTAATAAATATAAAAGTCAGTTTATATCACAGCTCTGAAGATGACGTATTAACATCGAAATGCGCATAAGCTAAAATAAAATCTTTTTGAAACTTAACCTAGTGTTATTTATTTATCTATTATTATAATTAGATGATAATTTAATTAAATTTAATAATGTTTCAACTAGTGGAAACAGTGAATTCTTTGGATTATATTAGACAACAATTTTTTATTAAAACCGTCTATTAGAGGACTATCTGCTCATCCAGTTGCAAGTAAGAGAAAACCTCTATTTTAATAAGAAGTGTTTTTAAAATATTTTTGCTTTTAAAACTCTACCATTATATTTAATTTATTTATACGTTGTATATCCGAAAAAATTGAGTCCATCAAACCTGAATTCTTCCTTTCCTTGCTAATACAACCCTGAGTATAATTAGCAGATCCTGGAACTTTTAAAAATTCGAAAAATATACATGGTTAAAAAAGTCAAAAAAATGTTGTTTAAATGTCATTTTATTCTTTAATCATATTTAAAAACATTTTAAATTTACGACAAAATTTTTATGACACCTAAACACTTGCAAAGAGAGTGCCAAAAAATTGATACATGAAATAAAATATATTTTATGCAGCGCCAGTTTAATTATTCTGTCATAAATATTTTTGAGTGAGTTGAAACATTTAAGTAGAATTTAAATATTAAACAATTAAAAAAAAAATTAAATAAATTTCTAAAAATCTCTAATTCGTTAATATCAGTCTGTCTTTCTCCCTGAATATCTCCATAACTAGTAGAAATATTTGAAATTGCTGTGTTTTTTTTTTTCAAGTGATACATACAAAAACCTTTCTGAATCAAAAAGTATTACAGCTCTCTTGTCTTCTTGATTAATTAAATAAAGGGGATTAGTTGAAAATGCATGTTCATTCAACTAATTTTTCTAAATTAGAAGGTTTCCAATTAATTTATAAAAATGGGGAAGGGGTTTAATAGATGTCAAGTGCCTCAAAATGGTTAAAATAACTTCCTGAATTTTAAATTAATAATAACGAAATGAAATAAAAAATGTGCATTTTATGCTCTAAATATGTCATTAAAGATAAAATATGTCTTTTTGGTTGAAATTGCCAAAATTAGTTAAATTTGCAAACAAAAAAAATATGGTGTGATGTCGCACAGCACACAACTTTCGATTACCTTCGGTAGTTGAAAGTTGTGTTCTATGCTTGTCACACCAGATTTTTTGTGTTGATATATATTTAATTTCCGTCAATAGACCCTACATTAGATAGAATTCAAGATGTAAAATTTATAAACATGGGAACATATTTTTATTTTGTTGCCATGGCAATCTTTTCTCCAATCTTCCTTTTGTGTACCAAAGTGAGCTTCAAACAATTTTGAGAGCAAAATGAGAATATACGTTTTAAAGAGAATCTAGAAAATAATGGATTTTTGAATTTTAATTAAAATCGTTAGAGCGAATTTTGAGAAAATTAAAAAAAAAAAAAAAAAACTGAAAAATTACATCAGTAATAGTACAAGTACTTTTTGACTGATTTTAGTTTTTAGTCAAAAGCTTATTTTCACGCCTCATTTGGGTAAATAAAAGATTTTGAAAAAATCTGGTGTGCGGTCGCACAGCACACAACTTTCTTTTAACTTTGTGATCTATGCTTGTCACACCATATTTTTGTGCAAAATATATTTAGTTTCTGCTGATACGTATATTAAAATTCAAGATGTAACAAAATTTCTAAGTATGGGAAATTATTTATATTTTGTTACCATGGCAACCATTTCTCCTATTTTTCCTATGAAGTACAAGAGTAAAGTTTGTTTCAAAAGATTTCAAGGACAAAATGAGAATATACATTTTAAACAGCATCTAAAAAATAATATATTTTTGAAATTTCATCAAAACCGCGAATTTTGAAAAAATCAAAAAAAAAACTGAAAAAGTGCACCAGTAAAGTAATTCTTTGGCCTTTCCCAGGGGGAGGGTATCTAAACTTAATATCTATACTTAAATACAAAATTTCAATCTCCTAGCTCAATTCCTTCATGGTTTAAATTGAACACATACACACAGATAGATACACCCACATACAGACAGACAGACCATGTTGTGAAAACCACTTTTTCGAACTCAAAACGTGGTTACATCAAAATCTCAACATAGAATTTTTGACATGAAACCAATACTTTCTATAGATATTAACATATATAGGTAAGAGAAAGTAATAATGGAAAAAATCTTCTTTTAAAAAATTTGATCTAAAAAAAGCATTTATTTATTAATTGCTTTCTTTATTTAAATACAAATTGATTATGAATGAATAATAAAGCAAGGATGAAATAGTATATAAAATTAATGCAATGCCAAAATTACCCCCTCATACCCCCTATGTTAAAATTTCTCTCTATTCTCTCCAGTCAGTGAATCATGTTTTAGGATTCTCATCAATCTATTATGTAAAGTAGAAGGGGATTTATTTGGATGCTGAATAAATTGTTTATCTGTTTCAAGCACTGGTTAAGTAATATAAAATGTTAATAATTATTTCAAAAATGTTTTTGTATATAAAAAAAAAGACTTATTAAAATTGATTATATATCTTATAAAAATTAATTATATACAAAAATTCCTATATATTTACATTCAGATTATGGAATATATAGAGGAAATGAGGATCCATCCCTTTATATGGGATGATATATTATAGTATGCATATATACAATAATTGAGGATTTCCTGGCGAGGGAGGGATCAAATATATCCCTAATGCTAATACTGATAAGTGAAGCTTTTCAAGCTCGAAAGTCTCTTACAAATCCTTTTCTAATCTCACTCTGATTTTTTTTTTTAAATTTAATATGCCATACATTATTTAAAGTATTGATTGCAAATTATAGAATAAATTAACTTTACTTATTCATATATAATCAATGAAAATCAAAATAAGCAACTGAGTCCTTATCAAAACATAAGATCAATGAGGAATTCATCAGAAACTTGGTGAAATTACTTTGATAGCGAAGAAGATAAGAATCCCATTTTTGGTGTCGATAGACTATCTATTTAGGTTCCGACAGTACGGCACATTTGAATTCAAAATATAAAATTCATAAACATGAGAAAATATTTATATTTTGTTACCATGGCAACCATTTCTTCTACGTTTCTTATGAAGTACAAGAGTAAAGTGTGCTTCAAAAGATTTTAAGGACAAAATGAGAATATACATTTTAAAGAGCATCGAAAAAATAATTGATTGTTCAATTTTAATCAAAATCGTTGGAGCGAATTTTGAAAAAATATAAAAAAAAAACTGAAAAAGTACATCAATATAATTCTAGTACTTTTCGGCTGATTTTGATCAAAAGCTTATTTTCACGCTCCAGAAGGGTGTCTAATTTAAATATAAAATTTCAACCACCTAGCTTAATCCAAGACTAGATATTTAAGCTATAAGTATAAAAAATTTAATAAATTAAGTTATCTAAAAAAAATAAAAAATAAAATAATTTTGTTAAATAAACTTGGTAATTTTACAATGTATAAAATAAAATTTAAACGTGATAAATGATTTATTTATTTTAAAAATATTGGTTTGGTTGACTAAGCTCAAGACTCCACTCTTGAGCACATCACTTGTGGCCATTTGCTTTCTGAAATTATACAGTATCACTATTTCTTTTTTTATAAATAATAATGATGAAATAAATATTAAATAAAATACTAATCGCGGGGCCTCCCCGACAACACACATAATGATAAATGACATTTCATCATTTTAATTACTTGTGATGTTTGTGTTGAGGAATACATCTTTATTTTGTATAGTGGTCTCGATTGGAGCTCTAATGACCACGAGAAATCTCTCTCTTTCCCTAGTTTAATGTCAAACTATTCATTTATTGGGCAAAGTAATGACCTTTAACTTAGGAGATATACGGAAATCTCCCTCGTAATTACTTCTCTGTGTCTCTGATACTAAATCGATCTCGGCATCGCTTTATAGTCTATTCACTCTAAGAATGAGTTAGAAAGGAAATTAGGCGATGAAATTCATCTAATAGTCGGGAAAGAAAAACAATGAGAATTAACGAGAAAAAGACGAGGTTTAATAGCTATAGTTTAATTTGAGAAATAAAAAAAAACTTAATATACATTTCGACACTCTTTGACAGCTAAAGCCTAGCCTACAGTTGATAGTTTAAATCTAGCTATAGTTAAATTTTATTTTTAATTAATAATTTGTCATATCTTGTCTTTCAAATCTACGTTAGGTCGTTATCTGGTCGTTGCATAAGAAACTTGGCTTTTATTTGTTTATATTTGAAAATACTACTACATGTAGAAATACAATTTAATATATAATAATTTTAGCACTTATAATATTTTTTTTAATAATTACAACATTTATATAATTCCCTTGACCTATGGCTCAGAGGTAGATCATTAGCTTCTGGTACAGCGAGCACCAAAATTAAGTCCCCACCTGGGAGCTAGAGCCTTGAGTATATGCAGCCCAAACGCTAAGCTGTCGAATGGTTTGTCTCAAAACACGCTTGGCCCCTTCTTTATTTTTTAAAATAAATAAAATTGTTTTCTTTAATTTTAAATTTTATCTTTTCATTATGCAAACACATAAATTGAATATAAAATAAATAAATATTAATATTATATAATATATTATTAAGTGAGATTCCTTTTTGGAAGAAATGAAAGGGCCAAGCGTGTTTTGAGACAACCCATTCGATAGCTTAGCGTTTGGACTGCATATACTCAAGACTCTAGCTCCCAGGTGGGGACTTAATTGTGGCGCTCGCTGTACCAAAGGTCAAGGATTCGTGTCCCGTACCAGGCAAAAAAAAAACGGAACTAATTGACTTTAGATGCCAAAAAAGACAAAGAGATTTAAAAAAAAAACAGAATAGTTTATTTACCTCCCATTATATTAGTAAATATTGTATTAATTAAGTAGAGCTCTGTTTGAATCTCCCGCAAAAATTTGCTATCTTAAAATATTGTAATGCAAGTGGTAAAGCCCGCCTTAGGCAAGCTTACCACTTACCAGAGGCGAAAAATTCATCTTTGGTGAAAAATTTTAAAGTTTTAAATTTTCCTCTCTGAATTCAAGTTTTAAATTTCCCTCTCTAACTTAAAGTTTTACATTTCCCTCTCTGACTCCACTTTCTTTCACTCTGGTAAATCAGCGCCCTGAGAGACACATACAGGAAGTCAGTGGCTAGCTCTTTAATAAATGATTGTAGTATTCTCCAGATAGGTTTCTACTTAAATGGCAAACTTTGAACAAAATAAGCTATATTTAAGTTTTTTTTAATATGGATCCCCCCCCCTCCCCGTCTGAAAAAATAAATATAGCCTAGAGCCTAATAACTTGTTTTGAAGCCTAATTGCATATAGTTAATTATTATTATAAATATAGTTTTTAATTAAACTATGATTTTATAAATTTTTTGATTTCGTAATTTAATATTTAATTTTAATGTAATAAAAATTTTGTGTCAATTTAAGATATCTTCAGAAGAAAGTGGTTGTTGTAGAAATGAAGGATTTAGAAAAGCGCTAGGCATCCATATTTCTCTCTATTTCCATAAAAACAAATTCATTCATTTGTTTATATTTACATATTTTTTAATGACACCTGTATGATTTTGTTTTGGTTTTGCTTTTCAAAAAAATGTCGTTTTCTTCGTTGATTATTTCAAAAACTATTCAGTTTTCGGAAAAATATCAAAGTATAAAAACTTTTTAGAATTGAGTATTTTATCATAATATAACAAATGAAATTGAAAATCTCGAAATTTCTGAAAAAACTTATTAGGTAAAGTACTACTTCCAAATGACGTATTTACTCCAAAAGTTGATAGAAATCTACAATTTTAGTTTAAGGAGCAAATACCAAATTTCAACGATCTAGTTGCTTTGGTTTTTAAGCAATCGTGTTCACACACACACCCAGACGTAATTCCTAAAGAATATACGAGAAAGTTTCGGGGAAGTCATTCCCCATATTATAAAGAGAAGACTTACTTAAATAATAAAAAGGTGCTTATTTTCATTTTAACTTTATACTAAGATATCAAAGAAAATGACGTTATTTTAAATACTTTTAAGAAAGTGGGTTGCCAGTCAAAAAAATTTATTGTGTTTTGAAGTTAGATTGAAAAAAAAAAAAATTAAGTTAAGAACCTTATAGAAAGAAGTTCAAAGCCAGGACTTGACCTATTAAGTATCTGAGGCTATTTATTTAAAGGAGCATTAAATGAACAAATTTCTGTTTATTACTAATTTAAAAAATCTGGCGTGACTGGTTGTAATTACCGAAAGTAAGAGAAAGTTGTGTGCTGTGCGACCGGATTTTTTATTTCGACATAAATTTATTTAGTTTCTGACAGGATGGTACAAAAAGTAATTTTTTAATAACGGTTTATTACCAATGAAAATATTTTGTATCCATATTAATTCCCATTTCTGTTTATATTAATATTAATATAAGATTATCGAAGTGGTTGATTACACTAAAAGTAAAACATGACGAATAGTTTAAAATCCAGCGCGCTATTATGACGCCACTGCTCTTCGTCACTTAATGTTTTTTACTTTCTAAAATTTTTTAACCACCAAATATCTTTTAATAGATCACTTCAAGCGGAATTTTTTATCAGTTTCAAAATGATAATTTTATTTTTTAACTATGTACAAAGTGGGTCACAGTAATTAAATTCAATTAATTTATCTAGTTTCAATAGTATCCAATAGATTGCAGGAGTGAACTTAAGGTGTTCAGAGAGGGACTGACTTGTTAGCTGCTTTTATTTATATAAATTGTGATTGAAAAGTTTACAATTTAGAAAATATAAATCCACGTAATTGGTTTGATCTAGACATGGGTCGTTACTCGATTTTGCTGTACCAAGTACCAGCTGTTACAGGTACTTGTTCTGACCCGATATTTTTACCTGATACTTTTGTACCCGAAACAAATTTCACCCAGCAACGCTAACTTTACATTAATTCAAGTCAATAACAACGTGTCTAACATTTTTTCAAATGTTTTCTACCCTATTTATTCTTGTGTTGAGAACAAACTCATAATTATTCATTACTAAAGAGTTTTCCAAACTGAGTGAACTGACATGTCTCCAAATTTAAAATGTCAATTTATATACTGCATTAGAAAAATAATTAACAAATTTCTGTGCCGGCGAACGAAATTTAATTTAATTCTATTCATTATGTATTTCAATTCACAGTTACATATATTTTTATTTTTTTAATTAATGTTTTTATATATAAAAAAAAAAAATAGTTTCAAAGTAAAAATCAGATAACTTATTTATTAAAAAAAAATATATTTTTTTCATTTCTGCTCTCTTTCTTAAAGTGAATAAAAGAGAAATAATGTATAAGTAATAATTAGATTTGTATTTAATTATTATAGGGCCTAGTGAGAAAAGTAGAGTAAAAAATGTAAAAATGATTCGGAATGACGTTCGAAAAGCGCGCCAGAGCTAGCGAAATTGCCCTGTCAGGAGAGAAGAGACGGGGCGGGGCGTCGCGAGTTGAGGGTTGCAAGAGAGAAGGAAAGAGAGAGCAGGCGCAACGAAAACTGTATCGGGTAAGGAACGAAGCTCTAAAGTGAAAAGCAAGTATTTGATCAATGCGCAAGCGCGAGCGAGATATCAGGTTCGAGTGAGAAACGAATACCGAGCAAATAACATATACTTTTTGTATCTGTTATTTGAGTATCAACAACTCGGGCATACTCGACTGAACCTGAACAGGACGCGTATTCCTTTCTCACTCGTACCTGATATCTCGCGCATGCGCATTGATCAAATACTTGCTTTTCACTTTAGAGCGTCTTTACCCGATACAGTTTTCATATTGCCTGTTCTCTCTTTCCTTCTCTCTTGCGACCCTCAACTCGCGACGCCCCGCCCCGTCTCTTCTCTCCTGACAGGGCAATTTCGCTAGCTCTGGCGCGCTTTTCGAACGTCATTCCGAATCATTTTTACATTTTTTACTCTACTTTTCTCACTAGGCCCTATAATAATTAAATACAAATCTAATTATTACTTATACATTATTTCTCTTTTATTCACTTTAAGAAAGAGTGCAGAAATGAAAAAAATATATATTTTTTTTTTAATAAATAAGTTATCTGATTTTTACTTTGGTATTTAAATACCTGATATTTTTTGCTCGTACCCATTATGTGTACCTGTTACTTTTTCCTACCTGATACAAAATATCAGATTGATACAGTATCACCCATGTCTAGTTTGATCCTTCCTATACTATACAGGGCCGATAGTATAAAGCTAGTTCAAAGTTTGAACCTCGGTCAACAGGCGATTTGACAGAGAATTGCGTAGTATAAAACTTGACCGCCAGTCAAATCAGCTTTGACCGAGGTTCAACTTGACCGGAGTTCAAATAGCCAATTTTGACAGCTGGCCATATGTGATCACGTATTTTTAAATACATAAACAAAAATATAAATACCAAACAAAGTAAAAATACAGTTTATTATAAAATTGACAATATATTTTAATTTAAAGTATAAATAATAGTTAGTAATGTTGGTAAAATTTTAAAATTATATAAATATTCACAAAATAATAATAATAAATTTTATATTAATAATAAGGGAATAAATATTAATAAATAAAAAATAATATTATTATATATATTATTTATTTTTTAGCAAAAAGCTTTAGTCCTCAGGCCTTTTTCTATCCTTTTTTTTTTTTTTTTTTTTTTTCTTTTAAAAAGAAAAGTTATTCGAATAAAATAATATATTTGTAATCGTGTCTACTATTATGTTTGATATGATTGCCTGATTGTGAGGAGTCGACAAATCGGATTTGACGGAATATATATTATAAACTATAATTGATAGTGGCTAAACGTGTTTTTTGACAGCAATCTACTAAAAAAAATTCACTCAAATGAGAAAGATGCCAAAAATAAAATAATACCATTTTTTTTTGTATTATATTTGTAAATTGTTTTTTTGTTGAAATTAAAAAAAAAAAAAAATATTACAATATTTTTGCGTTCTCTGGAAATTTTTGTTGCTCCATATATAACTAATTTTTAATCAAGAACCCCCCCTGGTCAATGGTGTTTCGATTTATTTATTTATTTATATTTTTATATGTGCCCCTTTACTGATGTTTAAATTTGGCCATCTTAGCAATAATTTTAAAACAGCAAGCTGACAGCAACTCAAAAATCATAAAAATGAATTCAAAATAAATATGAAGTTAGCAACAGGCGAGTTTGTCAATGGTATGAGCTTCGGTCATGGGACCGGAGTTCATTTTTTTTATATTACGGAACTAGATTTGACTGCGGTCAAATGTTGACTGAGGTTCCCTTGACCGGCGGTCAAAAGTTGACTTGACCGAGCGTTATACTATCGGCCCACAATATTATCATATATGACAGGAACACTTTAAAGACTTTTATTGGCACTGAAGATGGCAACCGAATAATTGGCCTCAATCTAGAGAGGGGCAAAATCGTTCTTTTTGAAGGGGGTCGTTCCCCGTTCGATCTCTGAAACGATCCTTCATCGTTCTTTTTTCACTGTCTCTGATTCCCCCCGTCTCATTAAGGACGAAGGTTTTTTTTTTTTAACATTCACACTTTTTTCTCATTCCCACAGTCTTTTTCGGCAACTTTGGCTATATAAGACTTGACGATAACCGTTATTTATGGATCTATCTTTATTGGGGTCCAGGCGTTTCTATTTAAACCATTTGGTATCCAAATGGCTTAAATAAAATCATCGGACTGCCTGGGGTCCGAACCCGTCGCCGGTTCGGTATAGAAGGTGGGCACGCTACCAACTACAGCAAGCCCGGGGCATGAAGCAGGTTAATTTACATACTTTTTTGTTGCAAAAATATTTAATTTTATTTTAATATGTCAAGTCGGATATTTACTAGCCCACAGGCTTAATAAAAATAATCTGAAATAAAATGAATATAAATAATGTTTAGAAAAAAATTAACGATTAGATATAATAATTTTATGAAAAATATTAATACCTTTTAATAAGTTAAAATTTTATATAAAAAAATTACATTTTTTTCATCATCGTTTATATTTTGCCAAAATTTCATTAGCATAGCCGGTTTCATAATATTTTTAAGGTTCTAAGCTTTTCTAAGGCTTTAACTGTTCGTTAAAAAAAATTACCATATCCATCGTTGTAACAAATGGCGAAAATATTAATATCAAGTGTGCATTCATGTGGTGCTATGGAATCAATATTATCAATAATTTGTATTTTTTGGACATATCGATACCTTATATCATCTTAAAATCCTACCTCATATCATCTTAGGGTTAAAAAATAGTTACTTCTATGCATTTTGATAAAAAATTAAACAAAAACACCAAAAAAAGCAATCTATAACGTTTAAAAAAACAACGATATGAATAATTCATTGACAAATGTCAGTTTTGATTGCCCGCCACCCGAATTTTATCGATAAATCCCGAACGAACTCGAAGAAGTAAGGAAGAAAAGCTAAAACAAATGAACGGAGGACTGCCCGTTTGCCGAAGGCAGGCCAAAACAAATGAACGGATGAACGGCCGTTCGCCAAACGAACGGATAAAACAAATGAACGGAGGACCGGCCGGTCGCCAAACGAACGGATAAAACAAATGAACGGATGAACGGCCGTTCGCCAAACGAACGGATAAAACAAATGATCGTAGGACAGGCCGTTCGCCAAACGAACGGAGGACCGGCCGTTCGCCGAAGACAGGTCAAAGCAACGAAGGGAGGACCGACGAACGGTTAAAAGCGCGACCCGTTCACTCCCGTTCACTTCAACGACCCGTTCTTCGCGACCCGTTCGCGAACGGAATGCCCATCTCTACCTCAATCTTAGTTTCGGCCGAAACCGAAACTTGTATTTCCTATAAAAAATTCATATCATTTTACCTTTTTTTCTTTTTGAAATTTTTTTCGCCCTGCGGAAAATTTTTTCCCCTCCGTGGGGGCTTTTTTTTAAGGTAGACTTTAGTTTTTAGTCTCCATTAAAAAAAAAGCTAAAATGATTTTCACGGGAGGGGAAAAAAATTTTCCGCAGGGCGGAAAAAATTTCAAAAAAAAAAAAAGGTAAAATGATATGAATTTTTTATAGGAAATACAAGTTTCGGTGTCGGTTTCGGCCGAAACTAAGATTGAGGCCGAATATTCGGTTTCGGTTTCAGCTTAAAATCTTGTTTCGGCCGGACCCTAGTCGGTACTCGATTTTGGTGCATCATGAACTAGTTGATACAGGTGCTCTTTCCTACCTGATACTTTTGTACCCAATACAAATTTTAGCCAGCATCTCTAACTTCACATTGATACAAGTATCCGATAAGAGTATCATATTAATATTTGTATCAGAGTGAAGCTAGAGTTGATATGAGTATCATATTAAAATTTATTCAATGTGAAGATATCAATAAGAACTTTGCTTAACTTGATAAAAAGTATCAACATGGAATCTATATAATTCAATATTTCATTTATTAATTCAAATACTAGACAAAAGTTGGGGTGCCGCCCGGAGTCTAACCACGGATCCACCAATTTGTACTCGGTGTGCCCTAACCACTGGTTGCCAGTCACACCAGATTTTTATAAAATATCTATGTCTTTATGTCAATCTTCTCCTTCCTACATTAGCTTGTTCCTCACTCAGACGCATGTCTTCTCCGAAATACGCGAATAAACGAAAATCCATTGACTTGACTCAATAAAAATTATCTATAAATATTAAAAAATCTCTAATAATATTTTAATAATACATTTAATTTGCCTTCCATCTTTCAATATTTTATTGGTAATAAATATACTTAAACTTATATATTATAGTATAGAAGAAGAAGAAGAGAACTTTAACGATAACATTTCATTTATGCTTTTGGATATATGAGAAATTATTTAGTAAATAGTTTGCTTCTCTTGAATTAATTCTAATAATTATAATCAAAGGGTTACATATATAAAATACAGTATTAATAAACTTCATGGAATACATCAAAATCATACTAATATGGATGCTATTCGGCTAAAATAGTTGTCCTGATCAAAGAGCAGCACTGTAAAAGAACATCCATAAGTACGTATGTTGAAGCTCTGGGGATACCTATGGAAGAACATTAAAGATTTAAACTATCAGTAATAAATATTAATATTATAATATTTAAAAGTAAATAAAAAATCTGTTGTCATGGTCTCACAGTACACAACTTCCAATTACCAAAGGTAATTTTTTATGTCGACATATATTTAGTTTCCGCCGATAAATTAGAATTTAAGATATAAAATTTATAAACATAGAAAAATATTAAAATTTTGTTACCATTGCAAACATTTATCCTAACTTTCTGGTCGTATAGTGAAAAATTTTAAATTTGAAAAGGTAAAATAAAATCATCTGTACCAGATTTTATTTTACCTTTTCGGTCATTAAAATTATTTCACTATATATATACTCAAGGCTCTAGCTCAGAGGTGGGGAATTAATTGTGGCGCTCACTTTACTAGTACTCTTTGGCCGATTCTGTTCAAATGCTACCTGTTACCTCCCAGGAGACCTCGTAACTTAAATATCAAAATTCAACCTCCTAATATTTTGTTCACAGACAGACAAGCCATTTTGCGAGACCCACTTTTTTGGACTCAGGGAATCTCAAAACGTGTATTTCATTCAAAATCTCGACATCGAATGAAATCAATACTTTCTCTCAATATTTATATATTTTATATATAGGTAAGAGAAAGTAAAAATCTAAAATATGATCAACAAATATTTACTTTTGTTAGCATATAGCATGGGCGTAACCAGGATGGGCAAATTAGAGCAGCTTTCAAAGTTCAAAGAAAAAATAAAAAATAAAATCGGAATAAAAAAACTGAAAAATGTACGGCATCTTTGAGCATTTTGTTTTAATAAATAGTATCCTTTATTTTGTTTAGACATGGGTCGTTACTCGATTTTGCTGTACCAGGTACCAGCTGTTACAGGTACTTGTTCTGACCCGATATTTTTACCTGATACTTTTGTACCCGAAACAAATTTCACCCAGCAACGCTAACTTTACATTAATTCAAGTCAATAACAACGTGTCTAACATTTTTTCAAATGTTTTCTACCCTATTTATTCTTGTTTTGAGAACAAACTCATAATTATTCATTACTAAAGAGTTTTCCAAACTGAGTGAACTGACATGTCTCCAAATTTAAAATGTCAATTTATATACTGCATTAGAAAAATAATTAACAAATTTCTGTGCCGGCGAACGAAATTTAATTTAATTCTATTCATTATGTATTTCAATTCACAGTTACATATATTTTTATTTTTTTAATTTATGTTTTTATATATAAAAAAAAAAAATAGTTTCAAAGTAAAAATCAGATAACTTATTTATTAAAAAAAAATATATATATTTTTTTCATTTCTGCTCTCTTTCTTAAAGTGAAGAAAAGAGAAATAATGTATAAGTAATAATTAGATTTGTATTTAATTATTATAGGGCCTAGTGAGAAAAGTAGAGTAAAAAATGTAAAAATGATTCGGAATGACGTTCGAAAAGCGCGCCAGAGCTAGCGAAATTGCCCTGTCAGGAGAGAAGAGACGGGGCGGGGCGTCGCGAGTTGAGGGTCGCAAGAGAGAAGGAATGAGAGAACAGGAGATACGAAAACTGTATCGGGTAAAGAAAAGACGCTCTAAAGTGATAAGAAAGTATTTGATCAATGCGCAAGCGCGAGCGAGATATCAGGTTCGAGTGAGAAACGAATACCGAGCAAATAACATATACTTTTTGTATCTGTTATTTGAGTATCAACAACTCGGGCATACTCGACTGGACCTGAACAGGACGCGTATTCCTTTCTCACTCGTACCTGATATCTCGCTCGCGCTTGCGCATTGATCAAATACTTGCTTTTCACTTTAGAGCTTCGTTCCTTACCCGATACAGTTTTCGTTGCGCCTGCTCTCTCTTTCCTTCTCTCTTGCAACCCTCAACTCGCGACGCCCCGCCCCGTCTCTTCTCTCCTGACAGGGCCATTTCGCTAGCTCTGGCGCGCTTTTCAAACGTCATTCCGAATCATTTTTACATTTTTTACTCTACTTTTCTCACTAGGCCCTATAATAATTAAATACAAATCTAATTATTACTTATACATTATTTCTCTTTTCTTCACTTTAAGAAAGAGAGCAGAAATGAAAAAAATATATATATTTTTTTTTTTAATAAATAAGTTATCTGATTTTTACTTTGGTATTTAAATACCTGATATTTTTTGCTCGTACCCATTATGTGTACCTGTTACTTTTTCCTACCTGATACAAAATATCAGATTGATACAGTATCACCCATGTCTAATTTTGTTATTGTGTACTATTGCAGCCCTTCCCCGTCCCATGATAGAGGTTGAATTTAAAAAGTTCTCCCGTCCCCTTCGTTTTGATCTGGGTAACCCGATGGTCTTTAAAATTGGCTACGGATTTTGATTGGTCCACGTCATGAAGCTCCTCCTTGCTTCTATTTTTCTATTTGGAGGCCATGTTGACAGCCTTGTATAACCTAGTTCACTTTCACTTTGTTTTGTTTCCAAACATCATAGTTTCTGGCTAAATGTGTAATATAGACCTTAGTATTTACATTGCTTTATTAATATACTGTATATAAATATAACATAAATGGTTGGTTCTAAAAGATTTTAAACAATAGGAGAAGCTCCACAGAGTCACTCTCTTGGAAAAAAACATAAACAAACAGAGTTGAATCTCTCTCGATATTGAGGTTATGTGCAAACTTCTGTAAAAAAAAATTTGGCATTGGGCTCTCATTCTCAAACCTTCAATTGTTTTACTTCGTTACTAATTATATATAAAATTAATGAGCTGAACGTTTTTTTAATTTTTAATTGTCTATCAAAATAAAACGAAAAATATATTTTTTAAAATTATTGTTATAAAAAAAAATTAACAATTAATTGGAAAGGCTTTTAAATTGGGTTGATTGGTGAGGAAGGCTCGGCAAACCGAAGAGGAGGGGGATCACCGGACTCAGTTTATCTTGGGGGTTTTTGGGGTCCAAATTAGCCGGATGATCGATCCGTGTCCCATGTCGAAATGCTCGTTCTCTGACCTGATGCCGCCCCTTGACGTGTCGTAGTTGAGCATGCGTTGGCCGTGTTTCCACTGCACGTAGCTCGACGGATGCGGAACTTGGCTCACCAGACATTTCAGCTCAATCGTCGAGCCAGCTTTGTAAAACTTGTCTGGGATCACTTCACCACGTTCGTCAACGATCTCCACTCGTGGAACTGTAACCACACAACACACATACATCTCTTTTTAAAATGAAAAATTCTCTCTGTGCATTTCGACAGAAAAAAAAAAAAAAAAAACTTAGAGAAAACGAATTAAAAAAAAATACATGACTATTTTAAAAATCTCTCTATTATCACTCTAAATCACTTCCTCTAGAAGAAAAAATTTAATAAAAGAAAGTAAGGGATTCTCTTTTTTAAGTCTTTAATTATTTTAAAAGAATGATGATCCTGGTGTCACTATAAATTTTTTTTTTTCTTTTTTTAGGATTTTTTATCGGCAATAAACGCGACTGTTGCTCTTCCATGTTGCTAGGTCCCTCGGTCCTTTTTTACTTTTATTTATTTTTATACAGAGGGCGCCACAAATACCTGATGTGTTCGTGAGTGGAGCCTTGAACTTAGGCAACTAAAATACTTAGCTGTCGGGCGTGTTGTTTTAAAAGTAGCTTTTCCCTATATAATCTAAAGAATTCACCGTAGGCACTAGTTTAAACATTTTTAAATTAAATTAATTTAATAATAATTAAAAGTAAACACTAGGTTTAGTTTAAAAAAAGTTTGATGTACATTTCGATTTTAAAACATCATCATCAGTTTGTAATATGGTTCTGATGATGATGTTTTAACATCGAAATGTACATAAACCAAATAAAACTCCTTTTTTAAACTAAACCTAGTGTTTACTTTTAATTAATATTAAATTATTTTAGCTTTTCCCCTCCAGTTACATTAAAAAAAGATGATTTATTTATATTAAAAAGAATGGTTTTGTTGAATAATCTCAAGGCTCCATTCTCGGCCACATCAGGCACTTGTGGTGCCGACTGTACAATAATTAAAAAATCTTTTTGTAGCTTTATAACCAAACTAATTTTAATTCTATTTTCTTTTTAATTTTTTATCTATCAGAAAATTGCTTTTTACAATATTGAAACTTTTTTGTCAATTTGCAATGTTGTCAATTTTTACTTTTATTTTTTCCCCGCAGCTAGTAAGCTTCGAATGACTCTCGGAAAGACTATAGACCTACAAATTTAATTAAATTCTCATCTAATTATGGATAAATAAATATCACTAAGCTAAATTCTCATCTAATTATAGATAAATAAATAACACTAGGTTGTTTCAAAAGACGCATAAGTTAAAAATAAAACCTTTTAAAACTTAA
Source organism: Euborellia annulipes (assembly GCA_023213315.1). Lineage (NCBI taxonomy): Eukaryota > Metazoa > Arthropoda > Insecta > Dermaptera > Anisolabididae > Euborellia > Euborellia annulipes. Next base: position 88,051 of record JAKCPI010014281.1, on the reverse strand, counting down.
CCTAGTGTTATTTATTTATCTTTTAGATGAAAACTTAATTAAATTTAAGAATGTTTCAACTAGTGCCAACTGTGAATTCTTTGGATTATAGACCTACTATATTTAAAGCGCTAGCCGCTAGCTTCTGTCTGTGCCGATCAGGACGCTGATTGGCTAGAGTTAAAGGAAGTGGAGTGGGAGCGGGAAATTTAAAATTTAAGTCAGAGAGGGAAATTTGAAAATTTCCAAACAGTCGGCAAGAATAAATTTGATCCATTTGCTTGCCGAAGGCGAGCAAGGGGGTCCAGGGGGTAGCCCCCGGCCAGTGGTAAATACATAATTTATTAATTACTCATAAAAATTTTTTAAAATTTAAGAGACCTCATCCCCCTATTATCCATTTTACGATGATAGAAAATATAGACTCTATTTACAGTTTCTATCACAGTGATATCGTATATTAGAAAATATTTTATTGGTTAAGTTGGCTATGAAATGTTTTCGTCTGTTGCCAGGGGACTCATTTCCAGTTTTTCGAGTTGCCCAACCTAAGAGTATCGTTAATTTCGTTCTTTTTATGAGAGTTTTTCTCTCCATGCTAAAATCAAGCTTCAAACCTATAAAAAATAATTTGTGGATGACATTATATAAATAAATGCTTCTGAAAAAATATTCTCTTGTTATTTTTACCATAAATAAAAATAAACAGAGGTTTCGTTGAAAACATCAAAAATATATGCTAAATTTATATATATATATATATAAAAAAAAAAAAATATATATATATTTTTATATGAGTCTGCAACCTTTTCTATCGATTATCGTTATACTGCCATTTGATCCTCTTTATAAAAAAAAAAACTTTTAAAATATTTTAAGCATAAATTTTTAGCGAGATTTGTAGAATTCATGATTTGCCGAGCTATTAGCTTGTTTACATTCCTAGCTTTTTTTTAACATTAAAATATAACAATGCGTTGGAGTAAATTTGAATGTTTTAGCTTCAAATTATTTTGCGAAGGCTGTTTCAAATATCTTTAATCTAATATATAATATGATATTCTGGAAGGTTTTCGTAAGTGGATATATTTGATTACAAAATTTCCCGGGTTGTTTACAGTGGCGTCATTTCAACTTTTTCTTGGAGGGAGGGGCAACATTTTTTCTTGGAGGGGGAAACTTTTTTTTTTATTAAAATTTACCTACAAATTGGTACTCAAATTTGGCCAAAAGATATTTAATTTAATTAATTGTTTAATTTTATATATTTTGAAATATTTTATTTAGAATATAATAGAATTTTATAAAGATCAGAGCCCTTGGGGGGGGGGAATCCAAATGACGTCGCTGATTGGTTATTGACCTAAGATTTGGTCAGTGGATGTCTCAGAGGTTTAAATTTGCCTTTGAGTTCTAGGAAGAGGTTGTTTATAGTCCTATGTGGTAATGTTATGTTCTAACAGATCGTTTGGGTTTACTTGGGAGCCTCAGTCTGTTATTGGATATCTCCGAGTTTTTTGAAATTTAATATATTATATAGCCATTAGATAATTAAATCAAAGTTAAACAAAGAGCTTATCAAGTCTAACAATTTATTTATACCTAGTCTGAGGCTGACCCTCGCCTTCCCATAAACATATGCCGCAATTTTTTAAACAACTCGTTTCACAAGAGTGAACGGCCTTCCCCTCACCGATTTGAAAGAAATTTTTTGATGTGTAGTTCTTAATGAAAAACAAATACTGTTAAATCGAGAGAATGCGCTTCTCAAGGGTTCGTCTAAAATGTTAAAGATTTTCCAGCATGTCTTAAGCCGTTGCGAAGAAACATATTTCTAATGTTTTCATTTGCTTTTATGATCAATATCATCCAGCATCTTGCAAAGGCACTACAGATTATAATTATTAATATTACAATTTTTTAATATGTAACGTTTGTTGTAAGAATAAAAAAATGCATGGCTATACAAACTTCTTTGATTTATTTTCGCTCTTTATCTATTTTGACCTTTATGTATTATTTAGAATTAATTCTAGTATGTCGAGGAGCTAGTCTTAGTAGAACACTACCAAGTTAGCCACTAATGCTTTTAGAAATATGCTTCTTAGGAACGGCTTAAGACATGCTGGCAAATCTTTAACATTTTTTTTTAGACGAACCCTTGAGAAGCGTATTCTCTCGCTTTAGCAGAATTGTTTTTCATTAAGCACTACACATAAAAAAATTTCGTTCAAATCGGTGAGGGGAAGGCCGTACACTCCCCTTGTTGATATAAATATGTCTTTATACACCCACGCACTTATCTTAAAAAGAATTATGTGTATTAGTTTTAATAATATATTCTTATGAGGATCAAAATAAATTTTTTTTTTATTTGAGGAATAAGCCTTAAATAATGGCAGTAACCCCTAGTACATCGTGCAAGTAGACATCGAATCCAACTCAAGAGGTCAGTAAGCCGGTTTTAATGTTGGAAGTGACAGGCGTTTCACCCTCAAGGGATGCTGGTCTGATCGGCAGAACGATCTGAACAATTCATCATATCCCAGTCCCTCTCTCAAATGAAAAAAAAAATAAATTTAATTATATAACAATTTTTATTGTTTTTCATTTGAAAGATTTAATTATTATAATTAATTGGCTTTGATTTTTTTATAAGGCGAGATTTCCCAATGGGAAAATTCTTTCAGGAATTTTTTGTGTCTCCCCATTAGGGAATTTGAGAATCCAAGCTGGACAGGCATACTGATGGACAGATGGGCGTGTATATAATATAGAGATTAGGATAAATAAACATTATCGACGAGAGAAGTGGCTGTCAAACGATTTGATATCATTTGATGTCAGCTAAACAGAATAGATCCCAATAAAAGAAAACGTTTCGGCTTTAATTAAATAACGCCATCATCAGTTCTTATGAGAATATAGGCAATGGCGTTATTTAATTAAAGCCGAAACGTTTTCTTTTATAGATTAAGGCTTTACCTGGTAATAAATAACGGCATTGCTTATTTATTTTCATATGAACTGATGATGGCGTTATTTAATTATTTATGTAAGTTTTTAATTATATATCATATTTTGTTATTATTTATTAAAAATATAAATACTGTACAACGTTTCGTCTACTTATTCTGCAGTCGTTTTCACGTACTGTGCACTTTCTTCGACTCAAACAAACCACAAAAGCGTTATTTAATTATAGCCGTAGCGGGATTTTCTTTCTATAGAGGCTGACATTTTCACCTTTTATTTAAGCATTATTACAATAATAAATTGAAGGAGCAAATTATAAATTAATTATTTTTATTCTCTACGTGAAAATTCGAGAGCGAGGGTGAAAATTGCATAATGTCTTTTACTGTATTAGTCATGCCATTTTATTTATTTTTTTTAAATAATTCAGTTTTTAATGGGTTCAACTATGAGATCACTGGCAAGTATAATATACCACCACCAAAACTTCATGGCTTGAACGAATCTTATTTTATGAATTACAAGCCTTTTGTAATGAAGTATCAATTATATTTTTAAGTAATTTATTGCTATATTTAAAAGTTTAAAAGGAAATTTATAAATCATCTATGAGTTTCTTCATTAATTTCCCTCTTGATTTTTTTTTATTCAGCTTTAAAGGTAGCTATTTAGTCTTTAGAGAGTGTCGCTTTACGACTTAATTTCTAAAGACGGAACATCTCCATTGAGAGACTTATTTGATCATTCAACGCACTAGACTGATTTCATGTATTCTTACTCCCTCTATTGTTTTCTATCTCATTGTTAATTAAGTAAATATCTTTACTTTTATTAGCAAGTTTGGAAATTAATTGTAGATAGTTAACTACCACTTTTATAATAGTGCAACCGAAACGATTGAATTAGAAACGCCAAGTGTATTTGAAAGCTCTTGGAAAGTTTGTCTCAATTAGAACCTTCAAAGTTGTCGTCTGTTCCAGGTGGGAGGGAGAGGTTGGTACCTCCCCCCCGTCCCCCTCTTATCGAAGATAGTACGGGAAATTCGTCAATCGGACTGAATATAATTAAAATATTGTATTAAATTTACAATTATAAGTTGCGTATGTAATGAAGTATTTTGCAATATAAATTTAATTTAAATAGACGTTGTTTTTTTTTGTACCCTGGAAAAATTAATAGAAAAAAATCAATGATGAATGAATTTTGAAGTAATTTATTCTTCATTTAAAAAATAGAGTAAAATAATCTCTAAGAGATGGAATTTTTCTATTATATCCATTGGCTATCAATGAATTGAAAAAAATAAGGACGAGGATTAAATTAAAGGGAGGAGCGCTACAGAAATAAAGAGGGGGGGGGGGGCAAAATACATCTCTATAAAAATAAAATATCATTATTATACTAGTTTTTAGAAAACAAATTTGAGAGATAAGTTCGTTTTGATTGGGCAAAAGTTGAGCCCCCTGGAGTCGAACCAGGCGTTCGTGGCGGGTGGACTACCTTTATCCTAGGTCCACAGCCCTATAAACACAAACTCTCGCATCCGCCTATTATACTAGTGGAATTAAAATTTCATTAAGATCTTAAAAACTGCATCTAGTTTTTAGTTAAAATCTGAAACTACAAAAATATTTTTAACGATTTAAAATCACGTTCTAGACCTAACACTATGTAACACAATTTTCGTTTCTGAGTAATCAATATAATTTTCTAATTAGTTCTATCATAAAAACATGAAAAAAAACTTACTTCCCTACATAAACATCACTTTTGTAGTAAGGAGAAAAAGTTGAAATTTATTAAGGAAACGTACAAATTTCCGAATGTATCTTTATTTAAAGATAAAAGGAACATTATATTTCAAAACAATATTTTAACCAAATATCCACAAATTGGAAGCTAGAAATGTGTGGATTTGTGAGAATATGTCATATCATTGTGACGGACACAAAAGCGACCTTTCAGGGATCTAACGACTATTTTCTACCTACTTGCTGCGCAATTATCCAAAAATCAATAATTTGAAACCAGAAACAGAAATTTGTTACATAGTGAATCAAACAATAATGGTGGAGCTCGAGAATGGAGCTTTGAGCTTAGGCAACCAAAATGCTTAGGGCTTGTCCCCTTCAGTTTCATTAAACAAAGATGATTTATTTATTTATTTTAAAAATATTTATAAATTCTAAAATATTTTTCTATAATTAAAAAATAAAATTAAAACTTTTTTTTTCATATTTTTGTTATAATTGAGTTATGAAGTTCTGTATAGAAATTAAATAGTGATAAAATTTGAATTGAAGCTTTAATAAAAATGTACATTTAATTAATTTATAATCTATTTTATTATATAAAAGATAAAATCTGTGTCTGTTTGTAACGCATACTATATACTCCGAAACTTAGGGCTGGACGGTAATGGATTTTCATTACCGACCTCGATAATGAAAAAAAAACCGGTTTTTCTCGAAAGTCGGTAAAAATTTTTTACCGCCCGCGGAACCAAAGTTTGCCGCCGCGGAACATTTTTTTTTTTTGCGGAACCAAAATTTTTTTTGCCGAAACATTTTTTTTTGGGAACCAAAATTTTTCCCCGGGCGGAAAAATATTTTACCTTTTTTTTAGAGACGCCAATTTTTTGCCGAAACATTTTTTTTTTCGCGGGACGAAAAATTTTTCCCCGGCCGGAAAAATATTTTACGTTTTTTTTTAGAGACGCCAATTTTTTGCCGAAACATTTTTTTTCGCGGAACCAAAATATTTCCCCGCCCGAAAAAATAGGTTTTTACCGGCTTTCGAAAAAAAAACCGGTTTTTACCGAATTAGAGGTTCGTTACCGCGTTTTCGGTAAAAAATTTTTACCGGTTTTTACCGGTTTTTTACCGTCCAGCCCTACCGAAACTACTGGTCCGATTTTCATAAATCTTTTTTATTTGCGTTTCGATCAATTTATTAATATTGCAGTATTAGGTATTATTTTATAAATCTTAATAATACTATATTTTTGATTTGTTATTTAATTAGATGATAGATAATTGAAATTTACTTTTTGATTGAATTTATTTTGAATGCGGAAAATCAACGACATTTTCTTTTAAAATACAGTGGAACCTCGCTTAACGAGCATAATTCGTTCCAGAATCAAACTCGTAAAGCGAAACAATTTTTTTCATATAAATCAATGAAAAATACGATAATGCGTTCAATGTCAAAAAATACTCTCTTATGGCTGTTTTCTTGCTGCTTTTTTTTCACGGACCAAGGATTTAATAAACTTTTCTCAAAAAAATACAAATCTATTTTCTGATTATCTTCCTAATAATTAATTCAATTAATTTTTATTCATGTACATATAACACAATATAACACAATTTTGAGAAAATGTGCGATCACAAGCGACGCTACTCTGTAACCAGAAGGTCGATATTTGTAGATTAGAGTTTATTTCATTTATTTTATTTATATGTAATTAATTATTAATAATGGAAAATTTGATAGTTTTTAATAAAATCCTTTTAATATAATTACATTAAATTTTTTTTTTTTTTTGTAAATTATAATCACAAAATTTAAAAGAGCGCAAATATTAAATATAAAAACCAAATTATAAACTAATTGGATAGACTTTTATTTTGGCGAAGTCAATGTTTTGTACTCGTTATGCGAAACATCGCTCGTTAAGCGAGTCATTTTTTTACAATTTTTTTTGCTCGTTATGCGAATTACTCGTTATAAGAGGTGCTCGTTAAGCGAGGTTCTACTGTATAAACATGCTGTTGATTATTTATTAGTTGAGGCCGAATTTTTATCCAGTAAAAACTGCAAAAAATATGCATTTATTTATATATATTAAATAATGAAAACCTAAAAAAAAAAAAACATTTATTTGAAGGTATATTAGAATTTATGAGAATATACTATACAAAAATTGTGTTTTAAATTTTTTTCATCATTGCAATGGCGACGCACTGAATTTTGAAATAAACTTCCGTCTGTAGCACGAAAGGTTAGAGGCACAGGGTTTCTGGCCTTCCCTCTCATGGTCCAACGGATGATTAGGTCTTGCAAGCCCAGGAGTATGACAGGTGGACAAAAATAAACACTTTATATATATATATTTACAAAACTCCAACAGTGTATGATAAAAAAAAAAAAATTAGACGCTCGGTTCCCTTTAAAAACATTAATCAAACAAAAATACTCTTCTTTCTTTTGTCTTTAACTACTTACAATTAAATGCTAAAGTTTTTTTTTCTTTTTTAATTAGTCATTACGGTCTTCTCATTTACAAAAAGAATATGATATAAATATGCATAATTATTTAGAAAATGATTTCTTTGTGGATCATTCAGTTGTTTTAGAATGAGAATTTGAAACAAATTTGAGATAAACCTTATAATTCGCTAATGTCCGTCTGTTTGTCTCGCTTTATTTGGGCAATTATCCGTTGGAATTTTTAAACCAAATTTTATATGTTTAAAGGATTATAAGAAAATTATTTCGTCCTGAAATTTCTATAACTTTTTGAGTCAGGGGCGTATATATAAATTTTTTTTCGGGGGGGGCCCGAACTCAAAAATTTTTCTGCAAATTTTCTGAAAATTTTTTTTTAAGAAACTATATTTTTTTCACACGAAATTTTTTGCGGAACATTTTTTCTATTGCGAAACCAAAGTTGTCCATCCTGCGGAAAAATTTGTTGCTCTGATGTCTGTATATCCCTATATATGTATATGTGTTTGGGAAATTTTGGGGGGGGGGGGCCCGGGCCCCCTCGGCCCTCCCATAAATACGCCCCTGTTTTGAGTTATTAATTGTTGAAGTTACGATTTCTTCCATAAGAAATGTATGAAGATATTATATATGAAAAGAAATTTATGTTTTCTTTGCTATATTAGGGAATGTTAGTGAAAAAGAGAAAGTAAAATTGTTTTATTTGTTTAATAATTTATTATATTCTCTCTTACTAATAATATTTATTTTTAATATTAGAATATATATATTTTTATTTATTTTAAAATGAGAGCTTTAACTATTATTTGCAATTGTCAGTGTAGTGATGTTAGAAACGAGAAGACTTCACGTCATTGTCATTGTCAGTGAATACCAGGGAATAAACGGGAAGGGACATCACGTAGTAAAAAAATGGTGTGCCTAAAACACGGTCTATTCCAGGCACCTTCAGCGCTCCCTAACAGCTTATACAGAACTACTTTGGTGGTGGGCGGCTGATTTAAAAATTCAAATGAAAGGTTTTCCTCCAGAATGTATATAATTATTTATTTATTTCCTGCTATTTATTACTAGTTTCTGATTTCTCATCCAAATAAATCTTAATGATTCTAGTCCCAATGAATAAAATCGTTAGTGAAGGTTTTTTTCCTCCAGGGAAAATAAAAGGCATAAATAAAGTTCCAAGTTAAAATATATATTTATTAAAATAAAAAATTTGAAAGTAAACATTTTAAGCAAACATTATTTTTTTTTAGAAAAATTCTAAAAAAAAAATATACAATATTATTAGAGGAATTTTTAATCATAGACCAAAAAATTCCTCTAATAATATTTCCAACCACAATAACTTTAATAAATATACAATATATTTATAAACATACATATATAAAAGACCAAAAATTACAAGTTAAAATATAACAAAAGCATATAATTTTTCCACCAAACTTCCAATAAAAAAAAAATAATATTATGGATGTCGTGTGTGTATATATATACATGTACATGTATATAGACAAACGAACCTCATTTTGATGTTTGAAGAATTATTAAGCAAATTATAACGTATCCCTTGATTAAACACCTTTTTCAAATGGTCGAAATGAGTTGTCACTTGAGTCCTATAAAAAATGTAAAAGCAAAAAAATATTTTTATATATGCCAAAACAATTAATCAAAGAATAAAATAAATTCTAATAAATACAATATATTACAAAATATTTAAAATGACCAACAAAAAAAATATATTGTATATTAGAAATTAAATAAATTGAGCAAAAAACAAACAAACAAACCTGAAATTGATCCAGCCTTTGACACTTGTTTGCAAATGGCCGAAATGTGTTTTGCAGGCAACCTGATTCTTGGTGGCTCTTCTGCGCATGCGCAAGATCCAAATCAGGCGACACTAGCAGCCTCTGTACTAGACTACAGAAACATTCATTCTGAACATAGGAACAATATATCAAAAGCACTCCAAATTCTTCCATTGACTTGTCCCCCCCCATGGTGAATACTAATGAACTCTTCTATTCTCATATAAAAATATTCCTTTTCTAATAATTAATAATATTAAATCTTATTTACATTAAGGTGAGATTTTCATATAAAGTTCAAAAATTTATTAACATTTATGGGGATCAACTATTTATTAATCATCTCTGATAGTAAACACATAATATCTTTATATTTTTCTTCCGTTACTGGTCTAATGGTGGTGTATAATGGAATTAATTTAATAATTCCGTATATTTTTGGCCTTCCTATTTTAGGTGGAGATTCCAAAACGTGAAATTTAGAAGTTTTATAGATCATGTTCATTTTTCAAGAATTTCATCCATTGAATTTGCAGCCAAGAGATAGATCCGCGGTATTTCTTACTCTTCTTATCGTTGACTCTTCTAGTGGTTTCGTTGAAATAAATTCTGGTTGCGACATTCGTTTTATCGAAAATGTATTTTTTCTTCCACACTTCTATTAATTCATAATAATGATTTGGGTTGTATAAATTATTTGATTTTTACTTTCTCTTAGCCTATATATGAAATATATAGGAGAGAAAGTATTGCGATCATGTCAAAAATTCGATGTCGAGATTTTGATGGATATACATGTTTTGAGGTCCCCTGAGTCCAAAAAAGTGGGTCCCGCAAATTGGTCTGTGTGTATGTATGTGTGTGTGTGTGTGTGTGTGTGCGTGCGTGTGTGCGTGCGTGTGTCTGTATGTGTGGACAGATTTTTAGCATGAAGGAATTGAGCTACCGGATTGAAATTTTATATTTAACTTAGGTACCTTCCCACACGCTCAAAATAAGCTTTTGAACAAAATCGGCCAAAAAGTACTAGTACTTTACTGATGTACTTTTTCAGTTTTTTTCGATTTTCTCAAAATTCCCTCCAAGGATTTTTTTTAAAATTCAAAAATCAATTATTTTTTAGATGCTCTTTAAAATGTATATTCTCATTTTGCCGTTGAAATCTTCTGAAGACCACTTTACTCTTGTTCTTCATAGGAAAGATAGAAATGGTTGCCATGGTAACGGAATTTAAATCTTTTTCTTTTTATTAGATTAAAAATCAATTATTATTTAAATTCCCATTTATTTTTATTTTATTTGTGTCTTTAATTGCTTAGGAGAAAACATATATATCTCTCTCTCTCTCACTTGCAAACATTATCGTCTGTCTCTCCGCCTTCTCTCATAGGCCTAATGTTAATTTCCTATAGGGATTTGTATGTTAATTTCGATTCAAAAGGGGGTCCCCTTTGGAACTTTTTACGCATTTAAAATTTTTTTTTCCAATTCTTATGAAATTTTGTATTTATTTACGATTCTATATTGTGTATAAAATGTCCAAATATGAGATTAAAATTTTGAAAAATAACCATAGTTTATTTCAAGCAGTCAACATTTAAAATGCAAGTTTGAAACTAAGGTGCTATGGGAAACTAAATATATCTCGACACAAAAAATCTGGTGTGACCAGCACAGTGCGCAACTTTCTCTTACCGAAGGGTAAGAGAAAGTTGTGTGCTGTGCGCCAGTCACACCAGATTTTTTTATTTTTATTTCTATCCATCCAAAATCAGGGCCATTCAGTAGAAAGGAATCCAGATATCAAAATTTTCTTAAAATTTTTGACTTAGACCACTTTCATAATTATAGGCACATATATAAAATTATTTTAGTTTCTTTTTGGCCTCAATATATCAAAAATGATAATAATTAAAATGAGGGTCTCATCCTCAGTTTTTAAGTAGCCATTTTATTGTATAATCCAACTCTAAAGCAGGTAATATTACTTAATTAAAAATTGTATTAATAAATAAACGTATATTGAATTAAATTGAATAAGTGAGATGAATTCCTCTCAAACAGAGTAAATAAATAATAAAGTTAATCATTACTGATATATTTTCACTTCTCTCTTCAAATATTAATATCGTTATATAAGTGGACATGAAGGGGATAAGAGAGGGATTATAAATTACATATTTAGTAATATAACATGTTATCACTTTTTTATCCCTTTGTTGACCACCTCCTTTGATTAATTATTTTTATAGCCACCACAATTTTTTTTTGCTTTACTTGCCTCAAAGTCTTCAGTCCAACGTTTACTTTTACAAATATATATGATGTTTTCTTTTTTAATTAATTATACCCTACTTATGAATTACAGTTTGAATGTTAGTTTGTTTTTAAATTATTCACACTAAAGTTCCTTGTATTCATTTTAAAAAAAGAATATATTATAAATGATTTATTCATTTGATAAAAGAAAAACACAAAACTTTTATATAAATATTTAATTATTTTCATCAAACTTGAAATTATTAAAATCTTAAAACTAAGTAAGTTTGGCTTCTGGCTAGATTTCTCCAAGCCCATCATATAATAATTTGGGCTCGGATCGATATGCACTAAAAAGCCACAAAATATGCATTTAAAAAGGTTGAAATATGCACAAAAAATATACATTTTAAATATGCATTATAAACCCATATATACTCGACATGAAATTTTTGACATGATCGCTATACTTTCTCTATATATATATATATTTCATATAAAGGGTAAAAGACTTAAAAAAAAATTTAAGCTCATAATTCAAATTTTATGTTGAAATGGCTACAAGTTCTTTTAATGACCTAAGATCAATTTATCCTTCCAGAGGATAAATGAAATTAATCTATTCAATATAAATAAATAATTCATAAATGGCAATATTATTGACATTTTTAAAAATTATAAGTTGAAAAAGATTATTGAACATCAAAGTTGACACATTCCGTGTTCTTTGAATCCATTAGCTACTCGAAAAGTTTCTCTTCTCTTTAAGGGATGCAAATAAAAGATGGCTATGTCAGCAGCCTCTTGAGCAATAACGATTATTCATTAAACGAAATTTGAATTTTGCTAAATGATTATTATTATTATTATTACTATTATTGGCAACCTTTTACTGAATATAGCTTTTTAATTACTTCTATTTAATATTAACAGTTTTAATTCATACTTATTTAAATTACAGTTATATTTTAACTCTATATTGACTTTTTATTTAATACTAGCCGCTATGCTTGCCTTCCGCGGACGGGGGTCTTTGCTCCCCATAATTCCCCGGCGATTATAGCAACTATAAACCCCCTCCCTCGTCTTTTTGTAAGAAGTTTCAAATGACAGAACAGAATGAGAAATTTATGGAAATGGAAAAGATGATGTAAACTCTGCTCTAGGGCGTTTTCTTTCTTAACTCCTGGTCAATCCTGCTGCGTTTCTTCTTTATGAGCTTATTTTTATTCCAAATAAAATGAGAAGGCGTCGTCATTTTTATTAACAATGTTGTTTTTGGAGGAATTTACCCTCTCAAATAAATTATTGGCAGTGATATCGACTCCATTTTTGAAGTGAATGTCAAAAAAGATCAAATTTTTTGGTTATTACAATATTATTAATATAAATGTGGTCTATAAGTAAAAACTCCCATAATAATAATAATAATATAAACCGCAAAAGCTTTACTAAACGATTTCTCTATTTCGTACACAAGAAGGTTAAAAATACAAATTCAGAGAGAAACACAAATATAAGTTAGTTTGACATGGCAGTGTAGCAACGTCTTTATCAATCTATATTCTCTTGAAAAATTATTTTTACTGATTGAAGGTTGAATGATTAAATTTGACTTGTATTTGTTGTATATTTAAACTAATTATATAATTAAAGAGGAGAATATTTAGTTATTTTTATATTTGAATATTAATACTAGTTTTGCATTTTTTCCCCATTTAGGCTTCCCTGAGTCCAAAAAAGTCTCTTTCCCCCCTCCCCCTTCTTTTTTCCCTTAGATTTTATATTAAATTATTATCAAATAAGAAATATTTTCAACTAATTTTTTTTGGAGTTTAGGCTTTCACAGCTGTTATCATTAATAAAAGAATTTGATTTTCGGTTTAACTGTGATTTATTTGTAAAAATTACAACGTTTCGTCCACTCATTCTGTGGCCTTCTTCAAGCAGTGGCGGATTAATGCAATTTTGTCGGAGGGGGTTGGCGGTTTTTTATTTTTTTATTTAATGGCCATTTAGACCCCTTTCCTATTTATTTAAATTGATTGGTAACAAATTCAATTGAAATTAAAGAGCGGAAATCATAATTTCTTTAGATTACTAGTTTTTATAACTTTTTGAATTTCTTCTCGGGGGGGGGGGGGGGGACGATCGCCCTTTAATCCGCCCCTGTCTTCAAGTGCAATTCAGTTAAGATTACAAAGGTTGTTACATCTGTGACAATCTCATTGGAATTAGTTGAGAAACCAAGATGGCTGCCTCGATATGCACTCCATCTGCAATGCATGCACGATCGTAGCGCCTCTACATACGATCTGACACGAAATTCAAATATTATATTTTTAAACAGTAGTATAGACTTTCTAAACTGTACAAATTATTATTTACCAAAAATTACATATTATATATATCTCTAACAAAGATAAGTTTTAATTATGGAGAAACGAGAGTTTTTCAAGAGGATATAGATTGATAAAGACGCTATACTGCCATGTCAAACTAACCTGACAATTTAACATTAATTTTGTACGTATCTTGATTATTTTAATTTTGTAACTCTTGTGTAAAAAATATAATCTACTATAATAAAATTGTTTAACTGATCGTAGGTCTTGATGAAGAGTGTGATTGGCACTCGAAACGTCACCAAAATATTTTTTTCGCCTTGGCTGACCATATACCAAATCCTCACATTTTAATATTCAACCATTAAGAAACAACAACGATTTAATTTGGATCAACAACTATTTAATTTTATTATTTTTTCTTTTATTTTTTCGGTACCTATTTATTTCAATTAAATAAATTTTTGTCGAGTGAGACAAGAAGAGATCTGTCTCTTAGCAGAGTAGCCCACTCTGCTATTGTGCCACATTCCAGAAATCTTTATTATTTTAACAGAATAAAAAAAAAAAACTAATTTGTTTAGTTGTATATTTTTCAGGTTGAGAGATGAAAATTTTTTATATAAATTGTCAAATGCTGGCCGGGAACGTAAATTGATGGTGTTTTTTTTTCTCTCTCTTGTCAACACAACGATTATATATTTTTACATTGATGATTGTTTTTTATTAAAATATATCTTCATTTTTTTTTTTTTTATATTAACAACGAGATTTTATACCTAAATAAAAAATTTATTTTCAACAAACTAATATAATTTTTATCAAATTTAAAGATGAAATGAAGAAAATTACTTTATACGAATTTCTAACATTATCCCTTAGGGGAAATATAATGTCTTAAAAAAAAATTGGAACAAAAAGAATGAATAAAATAAAAGTGAGGGATTTTATAAAGATAATGAACTTTATTTATTCTTAAATCCTATCGTTTAAAAGGCATTTTTTTATTGATATCTTTTGCATAAAAAATTATATTACTTTGTGAATTTAATTTTATACCGAGTTAAGGTTTGTAAAATTTTCATTTATAGGAAAATAACAAAAAAAAAAAAAAAAAAACTTGATAAGGTTTAGTTTGTATTGTGAGTTTTTAAGCTCTCTCTTTATCATTTAGATGCTTATGTTCATTGGCTCTTTGATTTTGTATTTTGTTAGCCAAAGCAACACATACCAACCTAATAAAAATGTTTATCCTGGTTTAGAATTTACAAAACGAAATCTGGCCACTTTGTTTTAAAATTAATTGAATTACGAATGAAAGTTTACAATTAAATTAAATAGAAGTTTCATGAAAAAATAGCAACTAAAAGTGGCCTCTAAATTTTTAAGAAATTGCCGTTTTTTTAATGAATTAAATTAATTAAAAAATTTCTTTATGAAAATTATGACTAATTGATAAACAAATTCTTTGCATTTTAATTTTTCATTATACACACAGACAAAAGTTGGCTGCTTATATTAATAAATATTAAATTGTATGATTTTTCTTCACGGTACTGTACGTGATTATATGGACCCTGTTATGCAATGGTGTGTCAAAGACCAAAAAATTCAAAATTGAGTTAAGCACAAATATTGTTTCAAATGCTTAATAGTATTTTTTATGAAATATGTCCTAAAAAAAATTATATTTAATGTTACTTGCACAATTGACAAGAAAAATTATATATAATCCAATGTAAACAAAGAACTTTATTGTTGATTTTCTCAAAACTCGATGTTTGGTCTTTGACACACCATTGCATAACAGGGTCCATATATGATATCATCAATATTATGTAGGTATATAATTTCTTATTTTTCATTCAACTAGAAAAATCAGATCAGGTCGCAGAGCACACAACTTTCGGTAATTGAAAGTTGTCCTCTGTGCTTGCCACACCAGATTTTTTTACGACATATATTTAGTACAGCACATTTAAATTCAAGATTTAAAATTTATAAACATAGAAAAATAATTATATTTTGTTATCATGGCAACCATTTCTCCTATCTTTCTTATGAAGTATAAGAGAAAAGTGTGGGCAACTTCAAATAATTTTGAAATGAGAATAGACATTTTAAAGAGCATCTATAAAATATTTGATTTATGAATTTTAATCAAAATCGTTATAGTGAATTTTGAGAAAATCGAAAAAAACTGAAAAAGTACATTGGTAAAGTACTAGTACTTTTTGGTCAATTTTATTAAAAAGCTTATTTTTGAATGGGATATTTAACTTAAATATAAAATTTCAACTTCCTAGCTCTTTTCTTTCTTGAGAAATTTTGTTTTGCGGGACCCACTTTTTCAGGGGATCTCAAAACGAGTATTTCCGTTGAATTTTTGTCATGAACTCCCTGTAAGATAAAGTAAAAAAAGAAGCAAGTGGGACAAAAAATAAAAGATTGACGTTTATTTGCTAATTTTATAAGTTTAAAAGTCGACAAGAGTTTTTTTTTTAAACATATTTAATGTGACAAACAACATTACAAACAAAAAAAAAAAAAATTTTTAAACTCTTGTATAGAAACAGTCACGCCAATACCACGTAACCCCTTTATATTTAACTTTTAATCCCCCCTACCCACAATTTTTTTTCGGCTTAACAATTTATTCACGAGTGGGCAGTTTTGATGAACTCGACCGATTAAACCGAGTGTGATTCTCTTTTCTTTAAAATAGTCCTCTGCGAGAACACAGGATCCATTTGCACCAGGATTGTCAGGATGCAGCTCAACTTGCTGGTCACATTCGCACTCTCTAGACAAGCAATGTAAGGCTCTGTGACAGAGATAAGCTCAATATTGAAAAAGCCTCCCAGAGTGTAGCTTTATTATCTAATGGCCTCTACTCTAACCATGATACAAGCAAAATGAACAAGATAAACAATGATCAACAAAATGAATATTTATCAAAAGCCGGTTGATAAAATCTCTCACCGGGTCGTAAAAACATTGAATTCAAAGCATCAACAACAACAACACTCGGTATTAACTTAGACAAAATTAGGTGAATACAAAGTCAATGGAGGATACAATGAGCTTACTTAGACACGAGCTTAAGGGTTAGCAAATGACCTGAGGAAAAAAGAAAAGGCCATTAGCCTAAAACAATCTAATAAATCAACCTGGCCGAAATTCGCCTCCGCCCTTCAGGTGGGGCAAAAATTAATCTAGATGCGAGTAAAATTGGTGAGCATAAGTAAAAGCAGAGTGAAATCTAAATAGAAGAGACAGGGATGCATATTTTTTTTTTTTTTTGTTTTCTTTATCATTTTATCATCTCTTTAAATTGTAACAAAGAGAAGAAATTTACGCAGAATATTTGCTAAACTTTATTAAAATTCTTAATGAAAAATTTAAAAGATACACCATTATTTCTTTGTCTTTACAAAGTTTTTAGAGTTATATGTTTAAAATATTATACATAATATAAAAGTTGAAATTAATATTAAACTGCTAATTTTGATATTAAAATAAGTTTTACCAGACCAATAAAAAAAAAAAAAAAATCATTTATATACATATATTTTTGAACAAAGAAAAACAATAATAAAGCATCTGTTATTTGATTTGAGGATTTATAAGATTATATAGCGTACTGTAGAAGTTTACTTGTA
The DNA here is from genome assembly GCA_023213315.1 of Euborellia annulipes. Classification (NCBI taxonomy): domain Eukaryota; kingdom Metazoa; phylum Arthropoda; class Insecta; order Dermaptera; family Anisolabididae; genus Euborellia; species Euborellia annulipes. Next base: position 70,783 of record JAKCPI010014281.1, on the reverse strand, counting down.
ATATATAGATATATTTTGGGTGGAATGAATGAATTTTAAATAAAAAATTTTTTAGTGGAAGGTGAAGATAAATAGACTTTATTCGGCCCAAAATATTTTATTTAGGAGGTACAGTGAGCGCCACAATTAAATCCCCACCTGATAGCTAGAGTCTTAAATATATGGTATAGTTAATGGTGTATAGTGAAATAATTTTAATGACCGAAAAGATAAAACGTAAAATCAGGTACAGATGGATTTATTTTACGTTTTCAAATTTAAAATTATTTCACCATAAACTATATACTATACCTTATTATTAAGGCTCTAACTATCAGGTGGGGACTTAATTGTGGCGCTCACTATACATACAGTTCTCTAACGATTTTGATTAAAAGTAAAATTTTGGTGAAAATTGTTCGAAATAGACTTTACTGATGTAGAATCATTAGTAGCTCAGCGATATCTACGAATCGCGTGTTCAAGTTTGGAACTTGGGTACTAAATAATATCTCGACACAAAAAATCTGGCATGACAAGCACAGTACACAACTTTCTCATGCCGAAGGGTAAGAGAAAGTTGTGTACTGTGCGACCAGTCACACCAGATTTTTATATTTATACTAAGATGTTTAGAGGATGCTTATCGGATTACGAATCTAGAGTTGCTGGAAAAATAAAAAATTTGCCAATTTTCAAAAGACTTCGTTTGTTTCCAATGTTTCGTTTTTAATTTATAATGAATTTTTTCTGTGTAGAGAATGACATCATTATTCGGTGAATGTCGACATGTACAAAATATGTCGCTGGAAGACCGAATATTTGGTTAAATTCTTGTACATTCGAGTGCATATGTATGTGGAAGCTTTTGTGGAGGTCGAAAAGAGAAACAGAAGAAAGTAAGATATATAAGTAGTATATTATTTTCGTGTTACTTTTTTTAAAAAATAATTTTACATACTTAAATTGAATGGTTATGGACTAAAACAAACCGAAGCGACTTGGAGAGACCTTCGCCTTTACCGAACTGGTCTAGTAAATTAATATTAATTTCATTAATAAAATTTAATTACACATTTGAACAAAAACAGGCAACTTTTTGGTTCTTAATTTGATTATCTATTTTCAATAATATACCTAAATAGAATAAAATTTTACTTTTCAATCAAAATTCGTACTCTGGATAAATTTTCTATTGCGTTTTGAAAGATTTTAATTTCTCAGATTTAAGTTTTTGTTGGATCGATTGTCATTCTCAAATTACAATTTAATAATGGAATTTTTGATATCATCATCCGTCATCATAATACATGATAAAACAAATTGACATTGTTGTTTGAAGGACCGTTATGGTAGAGTCTGTTTACTTGCTTGACAGATTAAATTTTTTATACAAAAGAATTCTTATAAAACAGAGTATATATAGTTTAAAATTAAAATTTCCTGTTAGACTAAATCTAGTTCAGTGATTCCCATCCGGTAAATTTTAAGTAAAAGAATTATCTAATGGGAGCTTTTTTTTGAAAAATTTAAAATACCATAAAATCAAATACAATCAAATCATCAGAACCTTATTACAAACTAATTTTAACATCGAAATGTACAGTGAGGGACAATATTAAGTCCCACCCATGCCTTTTCTATTTGTGATTATTTCATTCTTTTAAAAAAAATATATATTTTTTAATGGACACTTTCATGGTTCAAACTTAGATAATTTCAAATAAAAATTTTCATTTTCTTTTATAAAAACAATGAAATAATCACAAGTAGAAAAAGCATGGGTGGGAATACTTAATATTATTGTCCCTCACTGTAATAAATCAAATAAAACTCCCCTTTTTAAACTACCAAGTGTTTACTTTTAATTATTATTAAATTATTTAAATTTTAAAAATGTTTAAACTCGTGCTTACGGTGAATTCTTTAGATTATACAAAATACAAAATAAAATGGCAGATATTTTTATTAGTAGCTTCTCGCCAGTAAATTCTTGGGACTTTTTCACATCTATAAACAAGTTTATTTACAGATACATAAGACACTAATTATAAATGAATATTAATTAAAATAATAAAAAAAAAAACTAAGTTGAAATATTAAACCGGGCAAAATATTCTGAACTAAGTTTTTGAAATACAAAAGTATTTCAAACACCGTATTTCAATTATAGTATTTGAAATAGTGCCCGGCCCTAACCACAATATTGGACAAAATATTTATATTTTATATCCATATATTACGTAAAGCCTTTTTTGACAATTTTCTAGCCCCCCCCCTGTCACAGTTAGTAAAATACAAACAAACCCCCTAAAAATATTATGTCACAACATAGCACTACCCCCCTCCCCAGAATAAAATTTCCTATACAAAATTCATTTCATTTTACCTTTTTTAGTAAATTTTCCCTCGTGACTCAAATAATCACTCCATTTTTCCATTCATTCGACTTTTTTTTCACAAGGTTTTATAAATTCAACTTTGAATTGTTAAGTCACACTTAGAGGAACCCTCCTGGTCCCCCATGTCACAATTAGAAACGGCCAGATCCCTCCCCCTCTCTAACGCGTTACGTAATATATGGACGACACCTATCCATAAAATTTTAAAATATATATTTGTAAAAAAAATCACTGATTGTGACTTGTCAGCTGATAAAATTCTTTATCATTAATAAAAAACTGTTCTTAACTCTTAAACTCTACTTCATCTACACTCCTCATTTAACAATTTCTTTATTCACATCTCTCTGCCACAAATTTCTTAAATTTTTTTATTTTCAATTCAAGCCATAATCTTCATTGTTCTTGGAAATAAAAAGATTTCTACATCTTATAAAATATGTAATAATAAAAAAAAATATTCTTACCCAAGCAATTATTTAAATTGAAATTAATTTTAGATGAAATATAAAAATATATGAGAAAAATAAATAAAAAATTAAGGGATTGAATCCAGGATCCGGGCCTATCCTCAACGGACTGGTTCAAGTAAAATTATTTATTTTTTAAAATATTAATTAATTTCTTTTCTATTGTTTTTCACATTTATTTTCTTATACGTAATCACAAACATCTGTTTTTTTTATTGAAATTTCATCTATACAAAAAAAAATGTTGCGATCATAGACCTCCAGTTAGTTAATTGGCAAATGATTATTTAAACTCTGATTATGGGAAACTGCCGATTTAATACCAAGTGCTAATTAAAATGATCGAGTGACATTAGAGAGTCCGGAATTAGCGAAAAGGGCTTGTGTGATTGATAATAAATTTAGGATGAACTTACCAACCACGGTGAGGAGTACATAGTGCACCAGGGGCGGGTGTGAGGACACCTGGCACTCATAATATCCCTGGTCCCTTTCATTTGCAAACTGTATTTCCAGTCCCCAGTCATTAGGTTGTTGGAAAGAAAGGGCGTATCTTTGATCCGATGAGTAGGTGTTGAGACCGAACGTGAGCAAATGAGGAACTCCTCCTTTGTGACGAACCCATGACACCTGCAAGAATAAAAATCACAACCGTAATTAATCTCAACGTATATATATATATATATAAAAAATATTTTAACTATAACTAAAAATCGTATTAGATTAGTGGAGCCTCACATGCCGAGAAGGGAAAGATTTTAGTTGCTAAGACAGCGTATTTTCTTTCTCAATTTTCAATTAATCTTTTTGAAATTAAGTAAACTTGAAATATAGTAATAATTTGAATCTCTGAAATGTTTTGGGAAATTTTTTATAATAAAATTTCTTCAATATCTGGAAACAAAATTATTCATGATTTATGACTCTGACCCTTCTGCTGTCCCTTCTGTCAGTACCCTCACTTGACACACTCACAAAGTCCTTCCTTAACATCTAGAGCACACTTGCAATGCCACAAACAATATCCTAAATTGCAATAAACTTGCTCGCCAAAGGCGGGCTTTGCGGCTAATGCTAAATATAATATAACTTAGGTAAAGTTTTGTGAACTCAACATTTTACATTTTTTTCAACTTTTTTTTCACAACTTCCAACATTTTACAAGTTATTCAATTTTTAATTTCAAGAGTTCTAAATAAAAAATTTTTAAAATAAAAAAGTTACTTAGGTAATTCTATCTAAAAGGATTCAATAACAAAACTGCCTAAAAAATTTTCCCAAAAAAAATTATATATTTATATAATTCTCTCTGTCTTTCGCGCTTATGGATGAAACGATACCATTGAGGTATCGATAGTTTTACTTTATACCGTATCGGTAGCAAAGTATCGATACCAACTCGTTATCGATTGAAAAGTATCGATACTTACTCGAATAGATCAATTTTTTCGTACAATTAAAGTTAAGCAGCGGTAACGAAGTATGGATTTTATATTGATTGATATAATAATAAAAAAAAACAATTATTATTTATAGCATATCGAATAGAACAAAAAAAAAAAATTACGACAAAGAAAAAAAACGACAAAATTAGAGGTTAAGAGGTTTACAAACAGTGCTATCAACTGAGTTAAACTAAAAAAGAATTCAAACCCTCCAATAATAACTTGGTATTAAAAGAAAAGTATCGAGTATTGTAGCATTAATTCCTGATGAATGTCAAATAAATTTAGATCGAAACGTTGTAAATTGGGAATTTGATTGTTGGAGAGATTACTCGTATGTGGCTGCTACCTCCTGTCGCTGATCTAATAGATAATTAGAGCCACTTTCACACCGGATACGTTTAAATTATACAAATTCTAATTTATAATTGTTTCGCATATATTCTATTAAAAATAAAGACTTAATAATTCGAAAAATTTTTGTTAAGAACTGACGAACAAAATTTTTAGATACAACAATGAACCGAGTTCGTGCTAATCTAAATAGTAAGTTATTTTTAAATAGAAAAACAAATTAATCCTCTAGTTACAGAGAAATAAATAAACAAATGATGTATTAATGAAAGAGGATAATTAACAGCCCAAAGATATAAAGATAAAATAATAATAGATAAATATTTATTCATCATGAGGCAAGGGGGGGGGGGTAAAGGGGGGCAATTATCCCCCCCCCCCTAGAGATTTGAGAAACTCCTCTGGATCCTCCACTGTCATGAGAATATTTATTTTACAAAATATAAGATATTTAAGTAAAAAATAAAAGACCTGGTGTGACTGATCGCACAGCACATAATTTTTTCGTATCTTCGGTAATTGAAAGTTGTGTACTGTGCTGTCACACAAGATTTTTTCGAGATATATTTCGTTTCCCATTGGATCTTAGTTTTAAACTTGGCCACTTGCGTTTTCAATTGTATTTTAAATGATGAAATAAACTATGGTTATTTTTCAAAATTTTAATCTGTTATTTGGATATTTTATACACAATAGAGAATCCTAAATAAATACAAAATTTCATATGGATTGGAAAACATTTTTTTGAATGAGTAAAAAGTTCCACCTTTTGCTATGGAAGGAAGAGCCGAAAAATGAATTTAAAAAATCTGAAATACTATATCAGTAAAGTGTACGCAAAACAATTTTCACTAAAAATGTTACTGATATACTTTTTAAAGATTATCTAAAAAATTTATGAATAAAACTGTTGAAGCAAATTTTGAGAAAATCGAAAAAAACTGCAAAAGTACTTCAATAAAGTACAAGTACTTTTTTTGCCGATTTTGTTCAAAAGCTTATTTTAACTTTCCAAGAGGGTACCTAACTTAAATATAAAATTTCAGATCTCGTAGCTCATTTCTTTAATTTTTAAAATCATTACACACACACACACACATACAGATAAACAGACACACAAACAGACCAATTTGCAGGACCCACTTTTTTTGGACTCAGGGGACCTCAAAATCTGGATATCGAATTTTTGACATGATCGCAATACTTTCTATATATTACAATATATAGGTAAGAGAAAGTAAAAAAATAAGCATGGCGGGCATATTTGGGTGTTTTGGTTGTCATGATCAAAAAATAATTGCTGTTTTACTTCTCCGTAAAATGTTTAATAAGTATTTTTTTTTTTTTTTTTGAGGTGAGGGTTCACATCCTTCCTCAGGCGAAAAAATTAATTATATATATCAATCATTTGAAATAAATAGGGACGAACTCTAAACGCCCTCAGATGCCGAAAAAGACCTTAAAAAAAGTATTTTAAAGAAATAGATTCCAGAACTAGTTAAAAAAAAAGTGAAGAGAAACTGTTATGTTGGTACTATTTTAGTACCAACATAACAGAAACGTAAAATTGAACAGCATTTGACGTTGAGGAAGAACGAGGAATTTGTAGAGCATATTTAATTATGCTTATTACTCTACATATTTACTCATTTGCAAATCAAATAATTTATATTAGCAAATTGATAATTTAAATTAATAATTTTGTTAATAATTTAAAAGTAAAGAATATGAATTTGGTAATGTGATGTATCTCTTCGGAGTGTGGGTTTGTAGGCTAAGATGGTTATGGAGGATTTGTTTTTAACATCTTAGATTATTTAGATCCCGTATCTATTTATTTCAGTAGCCACTTGAATTGAAATAAAGTTTTGTCCCATGAGACGGGATGCGAACCCCTGACCTCACCTAACACAACTCTATCACTGTACTATAGCCCAGGGGCTGGATGAAATTAATTATTAGCCTAAATGGGCTGTTACCGAAAAAATTTGTATTTATAAAATAAAAGTTTTATCTAAGGAATTTTAATAGAAGATAATAAGGGTGTCAAAACTCCATTTTTCACGAAATATTCACTTAGGAATAAAATCTGGTGTGACTGTCGTAGAGCACACAACTTTCTCTTACCTTCGGTAATTGAAGTTACCATGGCAACTACTAAGAAATACCAGAGTAGAGTATAAAATTTCATACAATTTAAAACGCCATTTTTTTTTCAAAGTCGTTAGGGAAAAACCGTTAGTTCGCCGCCTCACACTCACTACCCAATACCTCTGGTTCAATTTCTCGCCTTGTTTATAGTTGTTTAAATAACTTGCAAATATTTTAATACTGCTTAAATTTAAATTATAAATGTTATTGAATAAAATATTATTATTAATAAAAAAAATAGACATTAGCCAAAAACAATTACATTTATTTAATGCGAATATTTCGATATCAATACAATGATATCATCCTCAGCGGATACTAAAAATATAGCAAAGTATTAGAAAAATAAATATCAACACTCAACTCACAAAATATAATTAATATAATTAAATTATTATTAAATATAATTAATATATTTATATAAATAAAAGCAGCAAACAAGTCAGTCTCTCTGTGAACACCTTAAATCTGCCATCTATTGAATACTATTGAAACTACATAAATTAATTGAATTTATTAGTTGTGACCTTCAACTTTGTATATAATTAAAAAATAAAAATCTGGTGTGACTGGCGCACAGCACACAACTTTCTCTTACCTTCGGTAATCGAAAGTTGTGTACTGTGCTTGTCACACCAGATTTTTTGTGTCGACATGTATTTAGTTCCCGGCAGTAGGGAATATTTGAATTCAGATGTAAAATTTATAAGTATGGGAAAATATTTATATTTCGTAACCATGACAACCATTTCTCCTATCTTTCCTATGAAGCACAAGAGTAAAGTGTGCTTCAAACAATTTTGAGAGCAAAACGAGAATATACATTTGAAAGAGCATCTAAAAAATAATTGATTTTTGAATTTTAATCAAAATCGTTAGAGCGAATTTTGAGAAAATCGAAAAAAACTGAAAAAGTACATCAGTAAAGTACTAGTACTCTTTGGCCGATTTTGATTAAAAGCTTATTTTTCCGGTCCCGGGGGTGTTTAACTTAAATATAAAATTTCAGCCTCATAGCTCAATTCCTTCATGCTTAAAAGTGAACACAGACACACCCACCCACACACCCACCCACCCACCCACCCACAGACAGACCATGTCGCGAAAACCACTTTTTTGGATTCAGGGGACCTCAAAACGTGAAGATCCATCAAAATCTCGACATCGAATTTTTGACATGAAACCAATACTTTCTCTCTCTATATATATATTACATATATACATAGGTAAGAGAAAGTAAAAACTGATACAAAATTTCGCTTTAAATGTTTTAAGTTGGTTTAAAAAATTTAAGAAAGTAAAAAATATTAATTGACGAAGAGCAGTGACGTCAGAATCGTACAATCAAGTACATCAGTACTCTTTGGCCATTTTATTTAAAAGCTTATTTTCGCTCTTTTAACTTAAATATAAAATTTCTCATTTTCTTCATACTTTATTATGATCACACGCAGACAGACCACTTTTTTGGATTGTGTATTTTCATCCAAATCTCGTTATCGATGAATCCATATTTTCTCTCTTTATATATACATATGTAAGAGAAAGTAAAAAACTACTTTAAAAATAATTCTACTGAGTAGCCTAAAACTGCAATTATTTTTCGTCCCTGGTAATTCTTCTCCCATATGTCATATTATATTTGAATGATGATGCAGATGAGAATTATAATGGAAATTATGTGATAATTAGTAGGAAACATTATTATTTTGATAATTCTTCCTGAATAAATACCTAGTCCTATATTCAAAGGTAGGTTTCGAACAGAAATCTTTATTATTTCAAAAGCAGAGTGTGGGAGCCGCAGGTGCTCTTAAAATAACAAGAAAAGGAATAACAAAGTTTGCAAAATGATTAATGACGCCCGAAATATTATTGTTTTATTAATGCTACCTATTTAATTGATATATTTGATATTTACTACATTTATTTAATAATAAGGTATTTTTCCCTAATGATAAATTCACATTGCAAATCAGAGGTCAAAGGTTGGATCAAATCCAATTATTCTGTTTTTTGTTAATTCTTTGTGAAATTATTATCCCATGCATATATTTTGGATATTTTTGTAATGTATGAATTTAATTAAAATGGAATAGATATATATATAGGAATGATTTTATATAATCTAATGGCCTATATAGTAACTTTTGACTTTCATATTTACTATTTTACAACAATGCAAATTTCAATTTATCTATAATTTTAAAAGATATGTCATAATTGATTAATTATGTCATGTATAAAAATTAACAAAATATATTACTGGCCGACGTTTTAAATAAACAAACAAGTAATTCAATAACATATGTATTGGTAAAGAAATTATTAAATATATCACTTTATGACCTTTTAATAAAGAATGTCATGTGAGTTAGTAGAAATCAGGGGCGCCGGAACGAATTTGAATCAGGGGGGGGGGGGCAAAAAGTTTTTTTTAGAAAATTAAAACAATTTAATATGTTCAAATAGGATAAAACAAAAACAAATCTACTATAAAGCTTTAAAAATTTTCAATAAAATTAAAATTTTAAAAAATTTGCTGGTAATTTTATCAAAAAATTTTTTAGGCTATTTTTATACTATTTGAAGGAAATAAATATTTTTATATCTAAAACAATAAATAACTTTGTAATTGCTGTGTATTACAAAGTTATATTTGTACATTGTTATTGTTTTAGTGTTTGTCCGAATTATTTATTATATTTGTACATTGTTATTGTTTTTGAGTTTGTTTGAATTGTTTATTGCAGAGTTGTGTTTATGCTTTGTTATTGTTTTGGAGTTTATTTGAATTATTTGTGGAGCTGTACTTATGCATTTGTTATCGTTTCTGAAGTTTGTTTTAATTGTCTATTAACTGTAACTCATTTATATAGCAACTTGATTGCTCAATAAATTAAATCATTATTATTATTATTATTATTATAAGACAATAAATAGGTGATTTGTATCAAATTTCATATGTATCAAAAAACTCAACAATGTTCTTATTCATATGCAATAAAATTCCAATTCTGAAATTACTATAGAAAATGTTTGCATCTGTACAAATACTGTATGTTGTCGATGGGTAGTACATCTGTGGATTAAATAGAATCGTTGTCGACTCTCAGACAAAAAGGCAAACCTGTTCCCCTTTGAATATTGAAGCAATTGTGTGCTTGAGCCAGGAAGTGAACACCGTTTGCGAACTCCTCCCAACCGCCACATAGAGGATGGGGTGACCCCGGGGGCGAATTTTCTTTTCTCTTTAACAATAGGCCTTTGAATATATGAAATCGATTCACGAGGGCGAGAACGTGATGGTTTTTGGCCAGTATCAAAAGGATTTGGGCTTTTCTTCCAAGGGGCTTTTCTTTCGTCTCTCATTGACCTAAGGGAGTCTCTGCTTATGGGTTGCCGAAGATCTCTTCATCTACTTCTGACCAATTTTATACAGATCGGGTTGCTGCCTTGCAGGATCTTATTGGACACAATTTGATTTAAATTGATTTAATATAAAACTTTTTACAAATTCATCACTCAAGTATGAACATTGTTAGCGTCCACGAGTTACTCGAAATAAGACACACAATTCTTCTGACAATCTTTCAAAACTAAGTTGGTCTAACTTCATTTCCTCTATATTCAGCATATATTTTACTTCCCACCACTATTTTATATAATATAATAAAATTTTTATGATCTTGAAAAATCTAACCCTCCGATTTATGATATATCTATCTTTACGTTTCAAGTCATAAAGACACCAGAAATGCAAAAAATCTTGATATGCGTGTGTGAATGTACTGAATATGCTTATATGTCTGGAACCATTCATCAGACAAGGAAAGATTTTAGCAAATGTATAGTGCTAAACGAAGTTATTAAAAATAGAAGTGAATCGGTCAGCAGAGAGCGATATAAATGATCAGTAAATATTTATTGTCAGCTTACAATGGGCCAAACCTTCCGAGACTCAGCCATAATAACATCTAAATTGAGTTGAATGGGAACAAGATACGCAATAGATATTTGGAATGTTTTTATAAACAAATATTAATAATTGTTTATAAAACGTAATTTCAAAATAACCTTAAAAATTAGATAACAAAGTTGCAAAACCTTCCCACTCTCCTTAATCTGAGTTCTCTGATCTGCCATGTTCCAAAGGTGGATCGTAGAGGTTTAGCTTTGATTAAAAAGAGGGGAGAAGTTTGCAACTACTTTGTTTATTTTTTGGTGATATTTCGTGATACTGCTTTGAGAGAAAAAGGGAGAAAAAAGATATTTAATAATGCGAGTTACTTTTTTATAAGATCATTTTTTTAATTTGTTTAAGGCGTTTTTCAGCATGAGAAGCAATTTAGATTCAGTTCCTATTTATTTCAATCGTTTGGTCGCTAATTTAATTAAAATAAATTTTAATGGCTTGGATGGAGATAGTAATAAGCCACATAGTTTCGAAATATTAACAATTTAAAGTTTGATGAAAATAATATAGAAATTCATTCTCTTCTTGACTATACCAGTATGCCATTTTGTTGTGACTTATGACCAGGATTTGCCTCTGGCGGGATTTGATTCCTTTTAACGGAATGCAGATTGTTTAATTTTGTCCTATCAAATAAAACCTAAAGGGTTTTATTGTAACGTTTCTAAATCAATTGCAGAAAAAGAATGTAGGCTAAATCGCTATGATTTTGCCAGTAAATAAAAATCAATTTGGTGAATTTTATAATCTGTATATTTCGGATGCATTAACATAATGCTATTCTCTAAACCAGCGTTTTCCAAACTGTGAGGCGCGCCTCCCTAGGGCGGACTAGTCTAAGGGGAGGCGCGAATATTGGCCACCAAGATCAATTTTCCAAATGTTTGCTAGTTTTATAAATAAAATAATAAAATAATTTAGAAGATTCTGGGACGGAGTTTTTAATTAAAATAATAAATATGAATAAATAAAAAAAATATTTTTATATAAATTTATATTTTTAGTGCCCTCGGGCTTGGTGTAGGGGTTAGCGTGCTAACCTAGTATACCAAAAGTGCGGGTTCGGACCCCCAGGCAGTCCGATGATTTTATTTAAGCCATTTGGATACCAAATGGCTTAAATAAAAATGCCTGAACCTCCAATAGATATATTAAACATTCGAGTATCGTTTAAAGTCTTAAATGGGCTAAGTTGCCGAAAAGACTGTGTGTATGTGTGTGTGAATTTGAAAAAAGTGTGACTGTAAAAAAAAAAAGATCGGATTAGGGGTTGCAAAATTGAAAAGAATGTTTTTTAAATTTATTTTAGCTAAATCGAAGCCAAATAAATAGAAAACATTCAAAAATAGCGTTGATTATTATTTTGATTAGGGGGAGGGGATGAAGGGTTGATTATTTAAGAAAGGCCTTGGAATATTCCAAATCACTTGTTACATTCTTTTCCATCTTTAAATACAGTTAGATTAGAGCAAAAAGTATTTTTTTACTTTTAATAAAAGGGAATTGTTATTTTCATCTGTTTTATTCCTACACAAAGAGAGAGTGGAATCTCTCGATCAGTAGTCAGCGTTCGAGAGGCGCTGCCTTCTTTTTGTGTTTAAAGTGAATCAAAGTGAATAATTAATATAGTGTAACCCACCCTGACCTCACCGTCAACCACACACCCTCTTGAGAGTCTTATTAAAGGTAATTATTATCATTTTATCGTTGAAAAAAAAATTATAGAAACAAATAATTTGACTGCGAAAAACGATTCTTTTGAATATGAAATTAAATATTTTTATTTCACGAAGGATAGAGGGTAAATATAAGCTGTTGAAAGAGGGAGGGGAAGTGTAGGTGTCATTGAAAAAAAATTACTTTTTTATTTTTTATTTATTAATTTTTTTTTTACTTTTTTTTAAAAGACCTCATTCACACTCACACTTAAAATGTATTCAAATTATTTTGAGAGTAATTTCGCGTTGAAGGCTCGCATTTCCTTAAGGGGGGGGGAGGGGAGGTATGAAGGCATAACCCCCCTGGTTAATGTCCCATCCCCTATAATGCACAAAGATATTAATGTTTTTTAAACTTTTACTAAAAAAAAGGCATTCCGTTTGAGTTAAAATTTATATTCAATATTTACAAATATCAAAGTGAGATAGAAACATTTTAATGTCATTCTAAAATTTCTTATTACTGGGGCGGAATTAATTTTTGGAATTCCAAACACTTAAAACAGAAATAAAACACGAAAAACTTAACTGCATACACATATACAATGGATCATACAGTCACATATTTAAAATTTTACAGGCATGTAGCCTTCCTTCTTTAGAATAAACATGTTTACCAACTATGGAGGTCTATTATTTAATTAAATTATCATCTAATTATAGATAAATAAATAACACAAGGTTAAGTTTCAAGAATATTTTATTTTAGATTATGCGCATTTCGAAGTTAATACCTTATCTTCAGAGCTATTACACAAACTATTACATTTATTAACAATATTATTTATTCATCTTAGATGGCAGCACTGATGGCAACAGTGTGCGTCTAAGCTAAAATAAATTCTCTCATCGACATCTTTAAAACTTTTGAAACTTAATCTTGTGTTATTTAATCTAATAAATATAATTAAATTAAATTTAAGAATGTTTCAACTAGTGCCAACGGTGAATTCTTTGAATTATATCTTTTATTTAGTTCCATTTGTTATAAAAAAAATCATCCTTCATTACTACTCTCACTCATTCATAACAATGGATCTAAGTCGCATTACCGAACACATAAAGATCTATTTCAAAGAGTCATGCAAAGTTCAATGTACAATAAAGTTAAAATTTATGTTCGTTTGACTTAGCTCGGTGGGACGCATGTGGCCATATTGGCACCCCTGCTTTATAATATTCCACTTGCAAAGTAGGTACTGGATTTGTTAAATAAATAACTAATTCAATTTCACCTCCCCCCTCCAAATACCAAATCCCAAGATCACGTCTGACCCTTGCCATACCTTTTTCTCGCTTAGGACGGGATGTGAAACCCCCCCCCCCCGACCTCTGATATTATTTGCCAATTTTTAGGCTTTCCCTTGAGTGTCCGTTGACTCGCTTTGCCTGCTATATTTGTGTTAATTCAGTGTCTAGACAGTAACATAAAACGCATTAAAGAATCCATTTCTCAAAGTCCGACGTGTGATTCTCTTGGGAAGTACCTTTAGTAGGGTTTTCGCCTAGTCCCTAGTTATTCCTATTTTTGATGGAAAAAAATTCGTTACTTTTGTATAGAATATTTAAATTTGAAATATTAAAATAATTTTAAATGAATTTATTGCTTCATATTCCTTATAAACCCCTATTAAAAATAAATTTAATTTTTTACTTTTTTTAAAAATAATGATGACTTATTTCAAGATGTCACTCAATCGAAAATCGATGCGGAATATCTCACATATTTTTTCCGATTAAAAAAAAAAAATCAGTAGCGTTTATTTTGATCGCCCTAGGATCTAATTTGTTTTCTTATTTTATTTCTTTCGTTATTCAAAATAAACAGTAGAAAATCAAATTTAAACCTACGTTCTTTTAAATGGATTTCGTTTTTCTTCTACTAGTATATGTATAAAAGAAACAAAATTAAGAATAATGCTCTCTCTTGTCTCATATAATTACGATGCATGGAGTAAATCCTTTTTGAGCCTTGGAAAAATAAAAAAAAGTTCAAAAATGTTTAAAACAAGAAAGAAACTATTTGTAATAAACAGTTGAGACTCCAATTATTAAAGCTGATAATTAAAATATATCTGCACAAAAAATGCACCATGCGTTTTTTTTTTAGAAAACAATTAGAAAAATTATTTTGCATGAATATAGTTATATTTTTTAAAATTTTTATTTACAATTTTATTTACTAAAAATATGATTTTTCAAATGAAAATTCTTTCACAAATTAATTAAAAAATTGCATTCATTTTTTACTGTTATACATAAAAATATAATTAAAATATTGGATAGAAGGAGAGTCTTTTATATATATATATAATTCGCTAACGTCTTTCTGCCTGTCCCCCCCCCCCCCCCCCCCCCCCCCACACTCTTTTTAGGAACTTTCCATTAGAATTTCGAAACCAAATTTTATATGCTTAAATAAGATCTTCTAGGGATTACAAAAAATTATTTTCCTCTCGATATTCCCATAACTTTTTGAGTTATTAATTGTTGAAGTTACGATTTCTCCCAAAGGAAATATATGAAGATATTAGAAATGAAAAGAAATTTATGTATTCTTTGCAATATTTGTGTAACGTTTAAAGTCTATATGGTCTAAGATGCCGAAACGATTTTAAAAAAATTTATATTTGAATGAGTATTTTTCATTCAATACCGGAAATCAAGTACTCATATGAGTAAAGTACCGAAAAAAGGTACTAGTATCGATAACACTAAGGGCCCGATGCATCAGTTAGGGTCAGTTATCTGGCTTATAGTTAGTTTGTAATGCAGAAACCCTCTTCCAGGGGAACAAATCCTCTTCTGTTTGTGAAGCAACTTCATAAAAACATCTTATAAAAATTATTAAAAATAAAAATTGAAATTAATTTAAATAAATATTATAAATTGAAATAATTAATTAAAAAAAAAATTAATTTTTTACCAAAATTTAAAAGTTTTAAAAAAAATAAACAGATATGCAATACGTTAGCTGAAGTTAGGAGAACATTCGTCTCGCCAGAGGGAGTTGTCAACCCTCGAACATAGTATTAGTTTGGATATAAGAAAATATTCAAATAATCAACTTCAACACCTTGCCAAATATCCTAGAAATATAATCCTGACTGACATAAAAGACATAAAATGAATAACAAAAAAAGGCGATACATTGCAGATTGTTTCTGTCATCTATATTCGTGAAGTTAGGATGCTTGTGCCCTTGTGGGTTGGATGCTGTTGGACAAAAAAATAGGCTTAATAAAAATAATTGTTAAACATAAACAAATGTGCAAAAATCTAGAAAATATGTTCAGCAACGTATAAATATTCGAAATGTTATATATCTTAAACGATTTGTTTTCGCATGATTAGTATGCATATCCAAAAAGTTTCACCGGCCTATCGATAACATCAAATATGCATTTGCATATAATATCAGCTCTAGTAATTACTGTCTCAGCTGTTATAATAATAAATAAAGCTGTATTAATAAATAAACAAACAACAAGAGGGCTCAAACGCCCCTCCCTCACTTTGAAGCCTTAAATGAAAAATTTTACTTATTTTCTTACATAATTAAAGATGCGCGTTGCCTATTTAACAAGGTGCCGACTGTGACGATGACTGTGGAGGGGGAGGAGTCTCCCCCAATGTATTCTCTATCTCTCTCTCATGCTTCCGTCTAACTAACATACTAACTGGAGGGGGGTATTTTATTAATCATCGAAAAAAAGAAAATGGTGGCATTTTCTAATTCTCTCGTCTATCTATGAACAATGCATCGTGCGTAAATTAGTTGCTTTAGCTTGCTAGAAAATAGAAAAAATTTAGTATGTTTTAAATTTTTATCTTTTACTATTAAACGAGCAATATATGTTTGTTTGTAAGCACGATTATTTCAAATTTTAAAATATGTACTATTTTTGGTACCAATATGAAATTGCGCTAGTCTTTGGGAAAATTCGGGTACTAGTACTTTACTGATGTACTTGTTAAAATTTTTCCAATTTCCCCTTTAATGATTTCTTTAAAATTTTAAATATTTATTATTCTGTTTGATTTCGTTTTTACAAAACCTCGTGTACTAACACTTTACTGACGTACCTTTTTTAGATTTTTCCAATTTTTTCGGAATTCTTTTTAATGATTTCTTTAAAATTTTGAATATTTACTATTCCCGTTATAGAAAACAAATTCCGTTTGATTTCGTTTTTATAAAAACTCGGGTACTAGCACTTGACTGATGTAATTTTTAGATTTTTCCAATTTTCTCGATATTCTCTTTAATGATTTCTTTAAAATTTATTTTAGTATTTATTATTTGAGATACAGGCGTGCCGGCTTCCAAGGCCATTCACTCCACAATACATTATTAGTCACATCTTTATTTTTTATTCTTATTTATAACCAAACAATAACATTTATTTGTTTATAATATCTATATTCATATAAACTAATTAAATTTACATCTGATAAAAATTTAACAATCGACTTTATATTATTGCCATCTCTTAAAATATCCAAAGATTCGATAACATTTCTCTTTCAACTTTGTATACGGGACACTCGAAAAGGATATGTAGTACAGTTATCCTCTCTCCACAGGAAGCGCCCCATGGTGGATCTTCACGTCTAAGGAGATGACCATGACTGAAATGACAATGGCCAATTCTGATCCGCGTATATATAACTTGTTCCCTTCTTGTCATACTAGACTTTTGACAACCCTTTATCTCAGGAAGAAACACCCTCAGTTTATTGTCTTTTATGCTTAAATATTTAAAAAACAAATTCCGTTTGATCTCGTCTTTGGAAAACTTTAGGTACTAGTACTTTATTGAAATACTTTTTAGTTTTTTCTAATTTAAAAAAAAACACGACCTAGCTCCAGCTCGGTCAACCCGGAACTTATTATTACAGTTTAATATCCAAATATCTAATAATCATTTTTTTTCCCCTAAAAATAGAGTAAACAAAACTCCCTACTCTCCTTTTAACTACGTCATCAAATTATCTCATATAAAAATATGGTAGAATGGTTTCAATTTTTCACTATTTGTTGTTCATTTTAAGGATTATCTAAATTTTATTGGAAATTAATTCTGGCGTTATCAAATATGGTTAATTACAACGTTGATGAATAATGAAATTATAGTGGATATGTTTCCCAAGAGGAATTCCAATCCAGCCTTTCCATTTATATCTCTTTTTTTAAATTATTATGTTTTAAATGAACAAATAACTGATATTATTTCATTGATTGCACAAAAATGCAAAGAAATTTATTGGAGAATTAAAAATTAAATATTATTGTAATAATTATATTAACCCAAAATATTCGAGAAAATTTTGGAATTTTTCTCTATTTTATATTATAGTAGGGGATGCTTAAATATTTAGTGAATATTTTATTAATAATTATTAACAACCTGCGGAATTAACACGTGGAGTGTTTATGAAAAAACAATTACTTCTATTCTGGTTAGTCAGATTAATCAAATATTCTATGTTAACTCCATGTTTTTTAATATCAATTATCAAATAATCAATGTTTCTAAAAACATCGATGCTTTAAAAAAAAATCTAGGGTGACTGGTGGCACAGCACCTTCGGTAATCGACAACACAACGTCCTGTGCTTGTCACACCAGATTTTTTGTGTCGACGTATATTTAGATTCCACCGATATAGATGTATTAAAATTCAAGATTAAAATTTATATGGTAAAATATTTATATTTTTTTACCATGGCAACCATTTCTCTTATCTTTCCTAGGAAGTACAAGAATAAAGTGTGCTTCACAAGATTTCAATGACAAAATGAGAATATACATTTTAAAGAGACTAAAAATTTATTTTTGAATTTTAATCAAAATAGTTGGAGCAAATTTTGAGAAAATCGAAAAAAAGTGCACCAGTAAAGTACTAGTACTCTTTGGCCGATTTTGTTTAAAAGCTTCGTGTCACGTCCCATAGGTGTACCAAACCTAAATATAAAATTTCAAACTCCTAGCTCTCTCTTTTCGTTTTTGAGATATTTTGTTCACAGACAGACAGACAGACAGACATACCATGTTGTGAAAACCATTTTATCGGACTCAGGGGACCTCAAAACGTGTATCCATCAAAATCCTGACCTCGAATTTTTTACATGAATCCAATACATATATATATTGGTAAGAGAAAGTAAAATCGATTATTTATAAACACTCGATTGTCTTGAATAAATGGAGTGTATTAAAACATTGATTGTAACAGAACCGATAATTTAACCCGAAATCTATTTACTATTTTCAAATGATTTGCATATAATATTTGATTTGCCATTTCAATCACTATGCCAATCACTAGATCATTCATCAACCTGACCATAAATGTATGGAATAGAATATTTTTAATTATCAAGTTTATTGAAAAATAAAAATAACAATTGATTAATTAAATATTTATTTAGGGAAGAGAAGAATTTTTGAAAGAATCAAATAAGAGATTTTATTAAAATTTTTAGTATTTAATAAAAAATTACTAGACAAACAAATTTGAAGCAGAAGCAAACTCTCTCTTTATGCCTCAAGAGGCAATAGCCTCAGAGCAAATATCTATCTTGTCTATGTGACTGTAAAGTTATGGAATGAACTCTCTGATGGGGTCGTCTTTTTCGTCCAGAGGCTTTGATGACTCGGTTTTGATCTCGTCTGATAGCCGGGTGTGCAGGGGGGTCTGCTGGTGGGGGAGAAAGATTTTAAATAATACATAGAGTGAAGATCTCACTGAACGGATCCGCGTTCTTCCGGGATCGTGGTGGTCTGATGCGGTTTTGTTTTCTTTCTCTTAAAAAAACAAAAAAACTATGTAAGGCCTAAATTTTGTAAATTGCAAAATTTTCTAATAAGGCTAACTGTATATAGCCCTAGCTGATCAACAAAATAATTGATGTAAAATTTGTGAATGTAGATTTTTAATGAAGGATTTGAAGAGGCAAGAAATAATACTCCGAATACTTATTACTAATTAGCCGGATTTATTATGTGCCATCCTCAGTACTTTCTAAAATAAAAACATAAAATTTGAACAGCTATTTTTCAATATATAATTTGCGAATGATTTATAAATATTTACAATTAGTGAATAATTTGCTCAGAGTTGGTCCAGTGGTATAGGAAAGTGTTTCTTAAACCTTTTGAAATCGCGGGCCCCTCATTTTTTTTTATTTTTTTTTATTCAGATTTATAATTTTGAATTTTGTATAGGCATTTACTAATGTTAACAGTAAAAGAGTGAAAAAAAATATACACGGTTAGAAATTTTATAATTATAATCCACGTACCGGTATTTAAAGTTACCGGTATTTAACAATAAAGTTTTATTTGTTGCATTTGTGGCTCTTCGCGGCCCCTCTGTGGGCAATCCATGGCCGCGCCCCACTAGTTTAAGAAGCACTAGTATAGGATATACATTGATTTAAATAGAAAACCATTTTATGGCTACATATACAGTATATAATTAAAAATTTTTTTTTATATACATGTATAATAGTTTGCTCTTTAAATTAATGTATATCCTATACCACACCAAATCTAAGCAAATTATACACTAATTGTAAATATTTATAAATCATTGCAAATTATACAGGGTGAGTCACGGGAAACGGACGTTTTTCTGGAAAGCATAACTCTGTAGATTTTTCAAAATAAAAAATTTTATTTCCATTGAATCAATCACTAAACTATGCCATTTTGTAATGCCTATGAGCAAAAAATTATGTCTGACAAATAAAAAAATGATGACCCTTTTCACTAACACAGTCGCTTTCAAGAGCGACTTCGCACTTGTGTTCGTGAAAAGGGCCATCATTTGTCAGACATAATTTTTTGCTCAAAGGCATTACAAAATGGCATAGTTTAGTGGTTGATTCTATGCAAATAAATTTTTTTATTTTAAAAAATCTGCAGAGTTTTGCTTTTCTGAAAAACGTCCGTTTCCAGTGACTTACCCTGTACTAACTGTTTAAATTTTATATATACCATAGTACAGTATATGTTTTAGAATGGTACATAATAAATGCACCGAAATGTTTCCTGCTAATTAGTAATAAGCATTAAGAGCATTTCTTGGCTGCCTTTGTCTCTATACATCCTTCATTGATCAACAAAATATTCTATTCTATTCTTATATCTTCCTCTCCATTTCACACTGTCTTCCGACCGCCAGCCATCGCGCGTAGGTGGTCCGGATAATAAAAGAATTTTTATATAATATTTGCCAAAATGTATCCGGATACCATCAATAACGTCCGGATACGAATATTTGATTTATACTTTTTACCGATTTTACCTGTTTTAGCAAGTGGAAGTAACAAGAGAAAATAAAGCATGAAATAAAAGATTTTGAAAAAATTATTTAAAAATGTTTTAGTAATTTTTATATAAAAATAATTTTTAATCAGACTGATATAAAATGTTCAAATATCACGTGGGTCTGGTTATATGACAGATTTTATTAAATTTCATTGCTCTTGAAACTAATTTTTTTATTTATTTATCTTTTGGTATACCTTTTATCTCTATTTATGTTAAAAAAATAAAAATAATGTTTCTTTATTTAATTCAACACAACATAACATTTCGGCTGGCAAACATTTGTTAGAAGCCTTTTTATTCAATCCTTCTTTAGCTGTATGGGATCGCCGTTTCACTCCCACTAAATCCTCCAGATAAACTCTCTTATGTACAAAGACCGATAGTGAGTTTTATATTTTATATTATTTGATGCTTAAAATTTTTATCCTCATGAAATTTATATAGAAAGAAAGCCATTATATGAAATCATACTTAAATCAACAAAACTGATTCAAAATATATAAATAAATAACTCCAATTGAAAAATATATAACAGCGTTCTATTGTTGTGGATAATGGAAAGGCAAAACTATAATAAGAGAAATGTCAAAATGAAAAATTTGCATTTCTCAGAAGATTTGTTCATCCTTTTTCTAATATTAAAAATATATAACCAATGAATAATACATCTCAACAAAAAAAAATTTATTTTTAATAACGCTAATTCCAAAAATGTCATCAGCTCTAGTTATAGAGTTATTAGTTTTAATACAAAATGTGCTCTAAAACGGCTCTTATTTTGAATTTTTTTTTTAATGCGTTACCCCTAAAAAATATACAGATAGTTAAAATAGATAGAAATATAAAGTTTAAGCCCAATCGGAAGTGGTTTAGTGGTGCAAAACACCTCTAATAGCTTAGAAAAATCGTAATTTTATTTTTTTTAACTTTGGACACTTCTAATACCATTTTCCCCAACGCTGAATGCAAAAAACATATTTCCGATATTCTATAGTTAATTAGCTTTCCAAAAACCTATCATTTGTATTATTAACGAAATTATAAACAAAATAGTTAAATTTACCATATTTAAACAGTTATAAGTTTATTCCTATGAGCTCGGAGAGAGCAAAGCGCCTAAGAGATAGGCAGCCAAAGTGTTTTTTTTTAACAGACATCTTTTTTGTTTATAATTTCGTTAATAATTAACATATTTTCACAGATGAATGATTTTTAGAAAGTTAAAGAACTATAAAATATCGTGAGTATATGTTTGTTGCATTCAGTGATTAAAAAATTGTATTAGAGGTGTCCAAAGTTAAGAAACAATTCGATTTTTCTAAACTTTTAGCCGTGTTTTGCACTGTTAAACCACCTCCGATTGGGCTGGAAATTAATATTTTTATATATTTCAACTATTTGCATATTTTTAAGGGATAACTCATTAAAAAAATCTAGGGAATTCAAAATAAGAGCCGTTTTAGAGCACTTTTTGTATTAAAACTAAAAGCTTTAAAAGTTGATAAGTCAACATTGATGGCATTTTTGGAATCAGAACTACCCAAATATCCACGAATAACGTAATTAATAGTTTAAAGGTTTCTAGATATTCCATTAAGCAAGCAGCTAGTATTTAATAATGTGTAAAGGCCGACGTTTCGACCGCATACAGAGCCATCCTCATGGCTGTATCCGTTGTATTATAGCCCTGAGGATATATGCGACTGAAACGTCGGCCTCAACACTTTAATAAATATAAAATGAAATTGCTTGTTCATTGGAAAAAACCGAAAACTATTAAACTACATTTTATCAGCTATATATCTCTGTCAAATATAATAATTAATAATTTTTTGTTATATGAAAAAAATAATACGAACATAAACTTGTTTTTTTTTTTTAAGATAAATAATAATTTCTTTCTTTTTTAAAGAATATCATTTTATCCCCCCCCCCCCCCCCCCCCCCCACCCCCCCCCCCCCCCCCCCCCCACCCCCCCCCCCCCCACCCCCCCCCCCCCTAACCCCCCCCCCCCCTACAAAAAAACACCCCCCCCCCCCCCCAACCCCCCCCCCCCCCCAAAAAACCCCCCCCCCCCCCACTCCCCCCCCCCCCCCCCCCCCCCCCCCCCCCCCCCCCTAGATATAATTGATTGCAATGGTCATAGAAGTTTTCACTTCGATCCTACGGTCTTAAGAACAAGCTCAATTTTTTTTTTTAATTTTCAAATTACAGTACTTGTATATTCATTATCTTGATGATTGGAAAACAAAATCCAGTCATTAATTGTTCTCAAACAAATTAATAAATATTCATTGATCATTTTATTATTTATATTTATATTTGTATTGATCATTTTATTAATAAAAAAAAAAATTTTTGCCATACTTTTGTTTGCTGTCTGTCGTATATCATAAAGCTAAAGTAAATAAATAAATAAAATGAAACCATCTCAATCGAATTTCAATTAGTTTTGTTAAAAGATGCTGCTGTGGTATGAGACATGACATATTTTATCATTTATTTGATTGACTTGATGCTTTGTTGATGGCTGTTTATCTAGCATTTAATGTAATATATTGTATAGGATCCAGGGCCATCCGAACAGCCCTTTTATGTGTGCATGAAGGGCTCGTTTGAGACCTCCGGGTGAAAAATTACGAGGGGCTGCCCCAGCTGAGCTGCTTTGTGATGGTTCTTTAAAAGGACAGCTTTTGTTCGAGAGAATCAACTTCAACGAGATAGATTTGTTTAAAAAACTCCAGAACCGGACAGATTTTAAATAAAAAAAACAAGTACGAAAAATAAATAAATAATTGAAAAATTTAATTAAAAATATTGAAGAATTTTTTTTTTCTTCATTATTTTACTAACTTAACTAATTAGCAAAGCGGTTTATAGAAAGAAACAATGACTAAAATACGTGTTAAATATTTATTTACCTTCCCACTTTTTATTATTTTTAATAGACATAATATTATAGAGTTTTAAATAATAAAAACTTGATTACAAAAAAAAAAGAAAACTGAAAACTACAATTAACAGAGTAATAACAAGTCTTTAACGCCTCCTCGGTTGTAAATCGCCGCAAAATTTGTTTTTAATAACTTATCTTTTGTTAAGCGTATACAATTTTACGAGCTGGAGAATTACGATGTATCATAGACCTATGGTTTTTATTTACTTTCTCATATCTATATATGTAATATATAGTGAGAAAAGATTGCGAGCATGTCAAAAATTGTCGAAACTTTGATGAAAATACTTTTTGAGGTCCTCTGAGTCCAAAAAAGTGGTCTATCTGTCTGAGTGTGACGCTTTTAAGCTTAGAGGAAATGAGATTGAAATTTTATATTTAAGTTAGGTAACCTCCCGGACAGTTGAAATATGCTTTTGAACAAAATCGGCCAAAAAGTACTTGTACTTTACTCAAGCACTTTTTCAGTGTTTTTTTTTTCGAATTTCACAAAATTCGGTTGATTAGAATTCACAAATCAACTATATTTTAGATACTCTTTAAAAAGTAAATCAGTAAATTTTTTCGTGAAAATTGTTTGAAGTACACTTTATTGATGTACTTTTTTAGTTTTTATAGAATTTCTCAAAATTCGCTGGAACTATTTTGATTAAAATTCATAAATCAACTATTTTTTAGATGTTCTTTAAAAAGTATATTAATAAGTTTTTTCGTAAAATGTGTTTGAAGTATACTTTACTGATGTAGTATTTTTTACTTTGTCTTATTTCCAATGGGAGCACTAGTAGCTCAGCGCCATCTATGAAAAGCTAGTGGTCGAGTTTGGAACTAAGCTGCTATGGGAAACTATATATATATATGTCGACACAAAAAAATCTGCTGTGCGTTAATCACACCTGATTTTGTATAAATATACACGGTTCATATATTTTTTTTCGATTTTCCAAATGATTCACCGTCACGTGTGTCTACAAATACTTCACACACACCATATAATTTGAGATATTAATAATATAATAATACAAGTTTAGAGCCACTATTAACCCTTAATAAATAAAAGATGAATTTTTAAAATTTGAGTATTATCCAAATTGTTATTTGGCTTAAGAATAGAAAGCCTTGTTAATGCTGCACTCACATCGGATTCTGAGATTGATCTCCCATTAGAGAACGAGCGAGATTGATTCTAAACATTAGGAATCCTCTCATATCCCGGGACGGAATTCACGAGACGCACGGATTTTACGACAGTAGAAAGACGTCTTTTCTGAGAGGATAAGCCAATCCGTAAAGACCCAAGGTATACAAGTTGATCTCGATGCAAAGACGTTATTTGCACAGAATCACATTCGACAAGGATCCTTTTAAATAGTTCCATCGACCTATAATTTCGATCAGACACAATTGGGCGATAATCTAAAATTTTTATTTACTATTCATATTACAGATTTTCTTCTACTAACATTTTTTTTTTAATATAATGGTAACGATATGTATGGATCTAAATCCCCAAAAAATTGTTTTTGAAAAGTAAATAAAAGTCACTTGGTGTGAAATAAGAATATGCAAGCAGAGTAGTAATTCAAAATAAAATTTGAAAAGTGACAAGATTATCTTGAAACAATGGTTTTATTCTTTTAGATTGAGTCTTTCTTTCTTTAATCTTTTAATAAGTATTTTTTTAATAAACAACAACGAGAAAAAAATATGGTAAAATATTTATATTTTGTTACCATGGCAACCATTTCTCCTATCTTTCCTATTAAGTACAAGAGTAAAGTGGCCTTCAAACAATTTTGAGATCAAAATGAGAATATACATTTTAAAAAGCATCTAAATGAAAATTAAATATACAAATTAAACACTAGGTTATTTGTTTCAAAGGTTTTATTAATTAAAAATAATACGTATTTCAGAAGTGATTACATGTAATCACTTCTGATGATGACAAGAAATTGTCGAAATACGTATTAAGTGTTAATTTTTAATTAATAAAACCTTTGAAACAAATAACCTAGTGTTTAATTTGTATATTTAATTTTAATTTACAAAATGTTTCAACGAGAACCAACGGTCGAAAGTTTAAATCTTATCATCTAAATGATTTATGAATTTTAATCAAAATCGTTAAAGCGAATTTTGAGAAAATCTAAAAAAACTGAAAAAGTACAACAGTAAAGTACTAATACTTTTTACTTCACCCAAATTTCTCTTACTTTAGATAATTGAATGTTCTCTTTTGTGCTTGTTTTTTTTTTGACATATTTTTGGTTTCTGGAAATACAAAGAATTCAAAATTTATAAACAAAGGAAATTATTTGTATTTTGTTATCATAGCAACTATTTCTTCTATCTTTTCAATGAAGTACAAGAGCAAAGTGTGCTTGAAACAATTTTGAGGGCAAAAGGAGAATATACTTTTTTAAAGAACAACTAAGAAATAGTTGATTTATGAATTTTAATCAATCATTTTGGGGATTTTGAGAAAATCAGAGAAAAACTGAAAAAGTACATCAGTAAAGTAGTAGTGCTCTTTGGCCGTTTTTGTTTAATAGCTTATTTTCGCGTAGCAAACTTAAATATAAAATTTCACCTTCGTAGTTCATTTCCTTTTGCTTTATTTTGAAATGATAAATCATACCATTTAGCGGATTCACTTTTTTGGACTAAATGGTATTTCCATCAAAATCTCGACATATCAAACAGTTTATCTCTTACTATTTCGGATTATATTCCTCTATGATTAAATCTATAATAAATTTTGTCAAGTGCTAGTTATATGAAACTATTATTCATTTCTTGAGCGCAAAGATTAATTGAGGAAGTGAGGTTATACTATATTTGTTGAATTATGTATTCTTTATAGAAACACAGACTGACTTCAATTTTGAAATCTATATATGAGAGAATTAAAATGTCTTTATACATAGACAATTTTGATAGTTAAATAAAGTGAGAAGAGTATGCAGCTATATAGACATGCGGACAACATGAATCTATAGGCCTATATAGCTATAAAATCCAAAATGTCCAAATTATTTGTTACATGAAATGAATTTAATTGAAAAGATAGAATTTATTCATAAATCAAAAGTTAATTATTTTATATATTTGCAGTGGATAAATGTATAAAGACAATTAATAAAAATAAACATATTGGCTAAACAATTTAACAAAACACCGGTATAATACACCGTAGTGAAAAGATTATTTTGGCATTTATATTTATTAATATAATTAATTAAATTATATTATTATATTTGTTATATCTATAAGCATGAAATTTTGAAATAGCATGTTATATTAATATCTCCCACCTGGTGAATGCTACCAGGTATTCTACTTTATTTAAAATATTCATATATGGAATTAAATAATAACTTAGCGTATCTATTTATTTTTTAATATATCTTTAAGTATACTTACATACTCACTAAATATTTCTATGTCTTGAAGACAAAACACCTTTTTATTCAACATTCATTCTTATTGTAAAGTTTTCTGCCTCTCTGAGGTGAAACGATTTTTTTATCAAGTCCTTAAGGGACGCTTAAAGGTTTGCCAATACCTGCTGTTGCCGACTTAATTCTTATCCCAGGGTTATATTTCATTAAGTTCTCATCCGAGATATCAAGAATGTGAAGAAATTAATGGCTGGATTTATTATAAATGTCTAAAATATCAAGAAACTATGATTTCTACTTATATAAAAATTATCGTGCGTTATTTTAGAAAAGAAATAGTGTAAAAACATAAATTGGTTATACAATAAAAACTAAATTTAATGTAAAAAAACTAGTAAACTCATTACAAAATAATTCCAACCCAAAAGTACTATCGCAAATAAAGTAAAAATCTGGTGTGATTATCGCACAGCACTCAACTTTCTCTTACCTTCGGCAATTGAAAGTTGTGTACCGTGCTGTCACACCGTGTGTCGAGATATATTTAGTTTTCCATAGCACTTTAGTTCCAAAATTGACCTCAAGATAGATAGCACTGAGCTACGAATGCTACCATATCAATAAAATGCACTTCGAAAAATTTCCACGAAAGACTTTACTGATATACTTTTTAAAGAGCATCTAAAAAATAGTTAATTTATGAAAGTTTCTGAGTAATATTCCTGCAACATTCCAGCAATATTGCAGGAATAATATGGGGAATATTTTGAATGTTGCAAAGTAATATTGCTGGAATATTACTTCTCAACTTTCGAAATATTGCCAGCAACATTCCTTCAACATTTCAACAATATTTTGTGCTGTGTTGGTAGTGGCCATTCATTTAGTATTATGGAGACTATGTTGAAGAAAAAAAACAAGAAGAGACAATTCAGTTAATGAATTTTCTTTATTGAAAACAGTCCACCGCCAGGGTTGGGCAAAATACTCAAAAACCAGTATTTGAAATACAAAATACTTTAAAAGAAGTATTGAAATACAAAATACTATAAAAGAAGTATTTGAAATACAATATACTTAGAAGTCAGGTATTTGCAATACAAAATACAAATACAAATATATTCCAATATTACAATATTTGAAATAGTGCCCGCCCTGGTACCAAGATGGTATGATTCGGACGAAAAATTTGTTTTCCGGGACGTATTTGTACATGTTAGCAAATAAAATATGCATTTAGAATGCAATACTTGTAAATACAATCATTGTAATTTTATATTACAACATTCTTGTGTTGGCCCTTATAAATAATAATGGATTTAAAATTTTTATTCTTTTTCATTAAAGGGGACCTTGAAGAGAAGCAAGTTTTTGAAAGGTTCATCTCCTTCTTCAAATTGATTAGCTTTAACTTAAAAGGAGTATTGATTCTTAATCGAGCCCAAGTCTACTGAGTTTTTTTCTAAAAATGACTTTAAGCGTACTTTACTCTTTTACTTTTTTTAACTTCTCTTAAAAAAAAAAAAAAAAAAAACTCTAATGAACTTGATTAAATCACTTTATTATGTTAATCTTCACATTAAACCTCTTGATGGCTTAATCCTTTTAGAAATACAATATTTTTATAATTATTCAAATTTTTTTTTTTATAAATTAATGTGATCAAGCAAACCACTTAAAGTAAATAAATAAAAATGAACTGTGACTAGTCCCTATATTGTGGTTACAAGCTTATACGTGGGTGTTTTTTGTACTTTTATACCTCGAATGAAGAGACTCCATAATTTTACATCGAGTGGAATTGAATAAACAAAGAAGAAAGTAAGCCAAAGTACCTGTACAATTCCCGGAGTTAATAGAATAAAGAAACAATAAAACAAAAGAATGCCTGCCAAAAAGACATTTGAATTTGAATATTCTCAAAACGGTGAATAGAAATGAATAAATTTGACTGTTCGTAGCTGGAAGATAAAATTGAGGTATTTATTTTAACAAATATTCAATTTTTTTTTGTGAAATAGCTTTGAATAGAAATAGACCTATTGTTGGATCCAGGAAAGGATGCTGAGGTGATTCTCAAAGAAAAGATATTGATTTTAATAATGATGAAAAACAGGTTAAAATAACAAAAGTAATTATACAATTTATAATTGAAGCGAATTATCTGACCCATCTCGACACGACTCTTATGTTTTAACTGTGAAATCAACGTGTACACAAGTACACTAAGCGTTTTGGTTGTCTAAGTATGAGAGTTGACTAGATGTGAAGCAACCTTCCCATAATTCTTTTAACCAGCTGAATAAGAATAATATGACTAAGGGCATGTTGCTTCACTTCTAGTCATCTAGCAAACTTATCCGACCGATTGCAAATCATCGAGAACAAGAACACGCTTAACCTTCGAGTTAAAAAATGAGTTTTTTCATATACAATTAGCCATCTGAGATATTTTTATTTTATTTTTATTTATTAAAGTACATAGGACTACATAGATATAATGAAAGTTTAGTGGTTAGCAACTTAATAATGGCATCATTTATAAAAATTATTAAAAATCAAAATTAAAATTAGTTAAAATAAATACAGGGGGGCATAAATAAAAGCCTTAAAAAAATTTTTATATTATAATCTTAAAATACATGAAAAAGCATTTTCTGCTATAATAATACATGGGTTATTTTAAAAGCTAATTAATTTTAACAAAAAATAAATAAAACATGTTCGTGTTTCTAAATACACCCTTTAATTGAACTTAAACCTAACTTTGGGTCTTTAGTATAAGGGTATTTTATGGCTGGTAGAATTTGTAACAGGAATGAGAAAGTTAGAGAAAATATAGCCAGAATTTTTCTTTAAATATATATCAAACATGACGTTTCTGCTTTGTTCACCTCGGAGCTATAAACAATGAAACGAAACATTTCTTTTTTTTACAAATTTATTTCTTAACAATCATTTTTTATAAAACTTTTTTTTTTTGTTTTTCTACTAGAATGAAATCATACCTGCTAGCAGCCATATACACATATTTGAATTGTATTCGGTATAAGTTAATTTAGGATCTAACATCAGGGAAAAAGTTTTCTGTTCAACAACTTTTTCCTTCTTCTATCACCAATACAATATTTATTTTTTTGCCTAATGTGATAATTGACTAGGCATACAATTTCATCTAATGTATTTTTAGATTTGTAGTTATTTTTTATACAAATGAATTTAATCCCGAATTTATTAAACATGTTTCTTATTTTTTGCGCTAGGTGGCATAGCAGGCTTATTTTGTGACATTTGTGAATTTTAAAAAAAGATTATAATACCACCGTACTTTTATATAGAGGTGTTTTAAAAAATGTCACAAAATAGCCTGCTATGCCACCTAGCGCAAAAAATAAGAACATGTTTAATAAATCTGGGATTAAAATTCATTTGTATAAAAAATAACTACAAATCTAAAAATACATTAGATGAAATTGTACTGCCCTGAGTCAATTATCACATTAGGCACAAAAAATAATATATTGTATTGGTGATAGAAGAAGGAAAAAGTTGATCTTGAACAGAAAACTTTTTTCCCTGATGTTATATCCTAAATTAACTTTAATACCGGATACAATTCAAAATATATGTATATGAAGAACAGCAGGTATGATTTTCATTCTAGTAGAAAAAAAAAAAAGTTTTATAAAAATGATTGTTAAACAATATTTGTAAAAAAGAAATGTTTCGTTTCATTGTTTATAGTCCGAGGATGGCTTTAACCAAAGCCGAAACGTCAGCTAGCTGTTGAAATATATATTTAAAGAAATTCTGGCTCATTTTTCTTCTAACTTTCATTTGGCTTTGCGAACTAATTACGATCTGGGTTTTTATTTAATCATATGATTAGCTTAACTAGATCTGAAAAGACTAGAAAGTCATAGTCAACTAGCTTATCCGAGAGCTAGTTAATTAGAACTGAAGCTACCGGCCCTAAGTGGATCACAAACGTACAAATCCAATTCTTATTTTAAATAGATGGATGACGCATTCTGATACTGTGAAAAACTCTACCATTGTTTCTGCGAATAAACTATTGATAATTAATAATAATTAAGTACTGAAGGACTTTCCTGGTAATCATGTACCGGTGAATGAAGGTTAATGAATCCTCTGCAATGGAAATTTCCTTCAATTGGAAAATTTAGTGTTTTTTTTTTTTTACATTATAGAAAATTATTGGTGGTAAGGCCTACTAAAAAAAAAAAAAAAACCTAAACTAAAAAGAGAAAAATTCACTCAAAGTTCTTAATTTTTTTGACCCAACTTAATTGCATAATTTTAATATCAAAAGTTGTTTGATCGCTAAACAAAAACGATAAGTTTGAAGGATGTTTTTAAGGCTAAGCAAATTATTAATAAAAGCAAAAAGTAATAAAGTTTCATGTACTCATTAAGTTAAATTGTCCGATAGTTAAAAACATCAAAATATGAATAATCTATGAATCTTCTACATAATTTATTTGTAATTGGTTGATAAAATGCTCGATATTTTTTTATTGATATAATATTAAGGTTGTGGAAGGAAATGAAATTAATTGGGCGATCGGTTTCGTCTTGACATCTTCAGGTCAGCTGGAACCAAAAACATTTTAGTAGTAATATATTTTCAAAAAATAAAATCATGATAATTAATAAAGTTATATTAAAAAACATTTGATCACCCTTCATTTATATTAGTTATACACATTTGTAATAATTAATGAGAGTATAAAGATGCGGGTTGAATGGAATGTTAGAAGATTATATTTGATTAAATAACATAAAATATTTAATATCAATCAAATATATATTAAAATGATCGCAATACTTTCTCTCTCTATATATTTCATATATGGACCCTTCAATGTTTCAAAGACCAAAAATTAAAAATTGAGTTAAGCACGGAATATTGTTTCAAATGCTTTAATTAATAGTATTTTTTATAAATATGTCCTAAAATTTATATTTAATGTTACTTGCACAATTGACAAGAAAAATTATATATAATCCAATGTAAACAAACTTATTGTTATTTTCTCAAAACTCGATTTACACACCATTCATAACAGGGGTCCATATAGGGTAAGAGAAAATAAAAATGTATGGAAAAAATATCTTATATAAAGGTTACTTGTAGTTTTTACTTTCTCTTATATACTGTATATATATATTAATATATATATATATATATATATATAAAAATATTTTAGCCAATTTGAATGATTGTTTAGGGAACAAATCACCCCTAACAATCCCCCCACCCCCCTCTACTCTTAATGCTCCAAGGAAGAAACGTCGAGTATTCCATCACACGGACACAACTCGAGAAAACTTATCTTCGCATAATCGTCCGGAAACCTTCCAGAACATATATGAACCCTGTTATTCAATGGTGTGTCAAAGACCAAATATCGAGTTTTGAGAAAATCAACATTAAAGTTTTTCTGATTTAAATTGTTTTTATTAGATTATATATCATTTTTTTTGTCAATTGTGCAAGTAAATACTGTAATTATGGCAGATATTCATAAATTATCTCTAAAAATATGACTAATTTAGAGAAAAAATAAAATATAAAAAATTATTTTTACAAAATTCTCTATGTGCGATATATATTTGTAAAAAATGCTTCAAAGTCCTTTGACCCATGATTGAAAAATTCTCTAAGTCCAATTATATTTGCAAAAATGCTTCAAAGTCTCTTTATATTTAATACTAGTAGCATAGAAACTTTTTATCAAAATCACATTCATCAATTTTAAATAGTATTAATATTTTAAAATTAAATACAAAGTGATAACAAAATTTTCTCATCAATTAATTTCTGAATAAATAGCTTGGAAACAGTAAATCAAAGTTATAATAATGAAATAGACTTAATATTACGGCCACTTCAACCTAACCTAACCTAATATTATTTATTTTGTTGTCTTTTCGAAATCGCACTGATCCACATCCTCATCTTCATTTTCATTATCAGGAATAATATCAAAAAATTAAATTTTGACGTCTACGAATTCAGAGAAAATTTTCTCATTTTCAAAAAAATATATATAATATTATTTGGTAAATAACTTTTTATTGGTTGTTAAAATCACACTGGTTAAAACTCAATTAAACGATATTAATTTATTGTTAATTGGAAAATTATATATATATATATATATATATAAGTTCATAGAAAAAGACAGAAAACATTATAGAATTAGGCTAAAAGAAAGTAAAAAATGAATTATAATATAACTATTGATAATTTTTGTAGGCTATGAAATACTTGTATTAAATTTCAACAAATGGAATATAGTAATAGTGTATTGAATATATAAATTTGAAATAAATAAAATTAATATTTTCTTGAGTTTATATTAAATACCTCTAAACAATAGCGATGCCGGTGTTCATAATTGAAAATACTTAGGGCATAAACGCAACAATATATCTCAAGCGTATAGTTGTTTACTATGTCTTGCATTTGACTCATAAATGAAAAATTGTTCTTTTCAAACTAAGTATTACGAAACAACATGTTAAGTACGTAAATCATTATTGAAAAATGTAAAATCCTGCATTGAAATATTGTAAAAATAATTTTATGCTTTTACATTAAAAATAAATTTTTTAGGACATATTTCATAAAAAATACTATTAATTAAAGCATTTGAAACAATATTCCATGCTTAACTCAATTTTGAATTTTTTGGTCTTTGACACACCATTGAATAACAGGGTTCATATATATATATATATATCAGTACAGCCAGATTTCTCTTGGGGGGGCCCAGTTTTATGAACCCCCCCCCTCTTCACCAAGAAACTTAAAGTGGAGAAATTTTTAGATAATATATAAATTATAAATAAAAAACAAATAAAAAAAATTTTTTTTTTAAATAAAAAATTTTAATACAAAAATTCGTAAGATTTTTTCAATTATTTATAAGTTTTTTGTTGATTTTAGAATTTATGAGGATTAATAAAATATTTATTTAAAAAAATATCAAGGGAAACCAAACCCATTTTCTTTCTGAGCTTTGGGGGCCCGGCCCCCCTGGGCCCCCCCCCCCCTGAATACGCCACTGATATATATATAAAAACCAAGTGTTTCTCACTTGCCAGGAGCTGCGCCCCCTGGACCCCCTTGCTCGCTTTCTGCGAGAAAATACATCAAATTTATTCTTGCTCACTGTTTGGAAATTTTGCAATTAATCGCCTTCGGCAAAATTTTTAAGTTTTACATGTCCCTCTCTGACTTAACGTTTTAAATTTTATAAATATAAATACTTATTAATTTATAACATCCCCCCTCCAAATATTTTAATATAAAAAACAAACAAATATTATAATACATAATTTATTTTTATTATATTTAAATTATCATTACCCACAAACAAAACAAATACTACATCTGTTTTATATGTTAATAATATAAAATAACTCTTGAGGGCTGAAGATTTTGTAATCATACAAATTCCAAAAAAAAAATTTATTATTTATCCTTTTAAAACTTAACGTTTTAAATTTCTCTCTCTGACTTACGTTTTATATTTCCCTCTCTGATATAACGTTTTAAATTTCCCTCACTGACTCAAAACTTCCTCTGTCTCTGGCCAATCAGCGAGAGAGAGTGGTAAACAGGAACATAATGGAAATCAGTGACTAGTGCTTTATATTATGGCATGATAATATTTATTTTGATCAAGTATGAAGGAAATAAATTACGAAGTAAAAATTTTTTATTTAAGTTGGTGCGAAAATAACCTTATGAACAAAATCCGTCAAAAGTTAGGCCTACTAGAACTTTACTGATGTACTTTTTCAGTTTTTGTCGATTTTCTCAAAATTCAATTCATCGATTTTGATTAAAATTCATAAATCATTTATATGTGTCAACACAAAAATAATCTGATGTGACAAGCACAGAATACAACTTTCAATTACCAAAGGTAAGAGAAAATTGTGTGCTGTGCGACCAGATTTTTATCATAACATTCATTTGACACAATAAGTACCTATAATAAATAAAAATGTCCGGAACTTTATAATAAAACAACTGAGACCTTAAACACCCATCTACATATTTTGTTATTGTGGAGGCGAAAGGATACCCCCCCCCCCCATGGTTCGTTCCTCCTTAGGCCTATGGCTAAAATATATTCAAAGTTAACCTAATGGAATGGAATAAGTTTTGAAAGTCACTGGAATTTATAATCTCATTTTAAAAAAGGATTATTTTTAATCAGCATTTCATTCTGCTTTGTACTTTAAAAAATGTAAACACTTAAAGAATTATCTGTCAGGTGGTAAAAATAAGGACCGTATGTCAACAAAGCTGTTTCAACTAATTAAATTTCATATGCAAAAATTCTTAATTTAAAAGTCCATTTCTATTCATAAAAAACTCTCAAAGAATTTCTGAGATTTTTTTAATATAAGATATTTTTTAAAATAAAAAAAGGGTTTATATCTATATTAATTAAAAAAAAAAGAAAAATAACCACTAGGGGTTTTAAGCAACATATATATTATATAATAATAATATAACGCATCTGTAAATTTTCCCTTCGAAAACTAATAAAATTTGTCAAATTTCGTTTTTGAAAATATTATTTCTATACCATATTATGTTTATATCTATTATCAAATTTGAAATTTATTTTGCTATTCAATAACATCAACAATTCGTCTTTTAATTGTGTATTTATAAGAGAAGAGAGAGATTGATTTGCATGCAAAATTTGAACTGGAGAGAAACGATATTGGCTCGAACCTTTTACAAATACTAAGTCTAAAAATGTTGTTTTGATTAAAAAAAAAAACTGCTTGAGTAACCAAATTATTTACTTTTAGTGAAATGTCGTTTTAACATTTGTTCTGGTGTTCTTTTTTTTTTTTTGCTTTTTTTTAAGCCTTTAATAAAAAAAATGGATGTCATGTCCATCAAACCGCCCATTCGCATGTTACAAGTGAAAGTTGACTTTTATTTTAATAAAATTTGTTGTCTCGAATTTTTAAGTAAAATAAAATTGAAAGGAGTGAGAAGTGGGAGGGAAGATTAAAAATTTTCTAGCCAAATACATAAATGAAATTCGTCAGATGTAGAAATGACTGTGATTGACGATGTACTGTAAATTAGGCTGGAGGGAACCAATAACACTTATCTGGGTCGTGGCTGTAGCTGATTTGAATAGGGAAGAGGATGCAGCCAAATATTAGAGCCCCTATTTAGATAATAAAACACAACGTTTCGGCCGGGATCAACCATCTTCAGCCTTCAAAGAGCATATTGAAATTTTTTATACCAAAAATCTGGTGTGACCTGCTTACCGAAGGGTAAGAGAAAGTTGTATGCTGTGTCGAGATATATTTAGTTTCCCATAGTACCTTAGTTTCAAACTTGCATTTTAAATGTTGACTGCTTGAAATAAACTATGGTTATTTTTCAAAATTTTAATCTCATATTTGGACATTTTATACACAATAGAGAATCATAAATAAATACAAAATTTCATAAAAATTGGAAAAAATTTTGAATCGAAATTCACATGCAAATCCCCATAGGGATTTAACATAGACTCTTTGGAAGAAGGGGGGAAAAAAATTTTGAAAATTGAAAACCCTCCCTAGGGGGTGAAAGAGTAAAATGTGCTTCAAAAGATTTTAAGGGGAAAATTAGAATATACATTTTAAGTTTAGTTTTACGGTAGTAGGCCCTATATTAGATAAAATTGCAAGAGTCCATCAGTAAAATACTAGTACTTTTTGACCGATTTTGTTCAAAAGCTTATTTTCATGCCTCATGGGAGTACATAACTTAAATATAAAATTCCAACCTCATATCTTATTTCCTTCTTGCTTTAAATTGAAGACAGACAGACTATTTTGCGGGTGCCATTTTTTTTGAACATTAAAGACCTTCAAAATCTTGACATCGAATTTTTGATTGTCTCTCTCTCTCTCTACATTATATGCAGTGGCGTATTCAGGGAGGCCGGCCCTTCCCCCTCCCCAAAGCCTTTAATAGATAAAATAAAATTGTCGCTGGAACGAAATAACGAGTAATGAATATATTTTGCAATCTTTATATTTTTCTACAATATATAAGACGATTGTTAAGTACAGTATATTTTCGGTTAGTGCCATTTGAGGCAGAAGGGTCACCCGTGCGTCTTTGTCCTACGACGTTACCATCGTTCCAGTCGACGTGTACCCCCGTGTTTACCCAAGTAAACACAGTCTGTTTCCGCGGGTGTCACGTGACGTGCATCGATTCGCCCTGGAATAGAACCAACGATACGCTCACTCTCTCTCTCTCTCTCTCTTTCTCTCTCCATACCCACCCTCGACAGCTTCCGGCTCCTATTAATCATCGCCACTTAAGGAACCTTCCTTACTTAATATATATCGTTTTGTTCAGCCAGGTTAAACTAAACGTTTGTAGACAAATGTTGCTCAAGTGGAAACATCGTCAATATGTCATCCATTGATTTTTCAACTTTTCCCTAAAAAGATATTTGCAATTGAATAAACATGAATATTAATAATTGTAAAATTAAGTGATCATTGTTGAAATTTTTCTAAATCGATGTTTGAAGCAATTTTCATCTATTAAGATATCAGTAACACATTATTTTGAACGCGTGTATGTATATTTTACAATAAATTATAAAATTTCTATTCAAAACTTGGTAATATTATTATTCCCTAAGCTCTACACTTCTAGAGAAACCGGTTGTTAAAAAAGTTAAAAAAAGAAAGTATTTAGAAGACAAAAAATTATTTTGATTACTAGCCGTCAGTTTGGCAGAAGCAGAAATAATTATAGGTCTGTATTTATTTGAACCTCATGAAAATTTAATATTTAGCATAGCCAAGATTTTTCTTGGGAGAAGTGAGGGAGTACAAATCTTTGAGGAACTCCTCACCCTAATTCATCCTTCCAAAACAATTTAAAGTGAATACAAATTTTTTTTTTAAAGCAAATAAATACAATTTTTTTATTGTGAAAAAAATATGTAATATTTTTTCTTTGCGATTAAGACTTTAGGGGAAGGGGAGACGTTTTTTTAAATAAATATACCAACGAACTGTTTATTAAGCAAATTGAGTCCCATTACTTGATGATAAATTATTTTAATTAAGGAATTCTTATGCAATGTCTAATTTATTACTTTTGTTTAAAAATATACAGTATTTATAAAAATCATATATATTTTTGCCAGGAAGAATATAGAAAGGAATAAATAAGAGTAGAAGGGTGAGACCTAACACTAAAGGTTGCTTCACTTCTAATTAACTAGCTATCCCTCGGATAAACTAGTTGACTATGACTTTCGATTCTTTTCACCTCTACTTAAGCTAATAATTGATTAAATAAGAGTAGGACATTATTGATGGTGGGTGGGCAGCCGGGATTAGAAATAAAACACAATTTTATTTCAATCTGCTCGTCGACGTTTCGGGTGTTAATCGCCCTCTTCCTCAGGACTGAGCAGGTGGCAGTTGTAACAATAAGGTTTCATTTGTTGTGATATTATAAACATTTAGATTACAATGTATAATTCTAGATAGCAAGTATACTTTGTTTCAATACAAAAATGAAACCTTATTTTTACAACTTTCCATTTCCACCTGCTCAGTTCTGAGCACCCGAAACGTCGACGAGCAGATTGAAATTAAATTGTGTTTTATTTCTAATCCCGGCTGCCTACCCAGCATCAATAATATACAGTCTCCAGCCAAAGAAAATATTTCTTCTAAGAGTAGGACTGTGCAATCGATTAATCGATTATTTACAGACTCTTTTCTTAAAAAATAATCGATTATTTTTCATAATCAATTATAAGAAAATAATCACATCACATCTTTTTTTGTGCCGACCCCGCAATGCGGTATATGGGTCTTAATAGAAGAAGATATTCTAAAATATTCCAATCTAGTGAGAACTAAAGACTCAATGATATTTGTGATCAGAAATCTAAATTGAAAACAAGGCCAAAATGCTGGAAAATTATACTAAAAAAAAAGGTCGAATGAAATGGATTTTGTAGAAAAAAAGGACTGATTTGAGTCAAGCGGCTGTAAAATTTTCTAAAAAAAAAGTTCGTCTGTCCGGATCCAATAATCGGTTATGAAAGATTATTCATTATTTACTCAATAATCGATTATGAAAAATAATCGATTTTCCATAATCGAACACCCCTAAATAAGAGCTCAGATCGTATAGTTGATTAACTAAGACCCAAAGTTCGGTACTAAGGTGTGAAATTAGAAACACAAACCTTGTTTATTCTTTTTGGACATACGGTATTTAAATTTTTGTTAAAAAATTATTTCAATTAATTTTTATTTTTATTTATTTTTATAAAAAATGTTGCCCAGTTAGGCTGAAATTGACAAGTTCTTCTAGTTGTAAACTTAACTGCTTAGGAATGTTGGGATGATGCCTCTCTTGTATTTCGGGCATCGGATGGAATGATGGATTTGGAGGGTTGTGAGCATTAAAGGCGGTCTCTTGTTCTTCATGTGCTGATTAACATATCTGAACCCTTTATTGATTTATTAATAAAGAAAATAAAGGACAAAAAATTATCCTTAAACTGAAGAAATTGATGAATACATAAAAAAATCTGGTGTGACTGCTTGCACAGCACACAACTTTCTTTCCTTTGGTTTTTACTTTTTTTGTGTCGACATATATTTAGCTTACGCCGATATATTAAAATTCAAGATATAAAATTTATAAATATGGAAAAATATTTATATTCTCCATTTCTCCTATCTTTCATATGAAGTAAAAGAATGAAGTATGCTTCAAAAGATTTCAAGAACAAAATGAGAATATGTATTTTAAAGAGCATCTAAATTTATGAATTTTAAACAAAATCCTTGTAGCGAATTTTGAAAAAAACTAAAAAAGTACATCAGTAAAGTACTAGTACTTTTTGGTCAATTTTGTTCAAACCCACCATGTCGCGAAAACCACTTTATTTTGGATTCAGGGGACCTCAAAACGTGTATATCCTTTGAAATCTCGACATCGAATTTTCGACATGAATCTAATACTTTTTTATATATATATATATTACATATATACATAGGTAAGAGAAAGTAAAAATTATTTGAATTTGACAATTTGGAATAAAATCTTAAATTCTTGAAAAAAAAAAAAATCAATAAAAAACACTTTAAATGGCCGAATTGTTTTAAAAAAGATATAAAGTTTTAAGTTCGTAAAATAATCCTACAACGTTATTAAATTTGGTAGACTTTCCTTTTTTTTTTCTCGCATGTTCGCTTTTGAAGCGAATCCACTGTGCGGCACTGGTAAAATGAAATATTTGTGAATATTTTAGGAATATTTATGGACAATTCGAATTTTTCTTTTTTTTTAGTCGTATTTATTTGGGTCATTTAAAGGCGCTTTTTCAACGGCAGACATTCGAGTCGACGTGAGAAAAGGTATGGATTAATGGCATCCATGCCCATAGCGGATTCGAACTCACCCCCCACCACACACAACAAATCTGCTGACTCACACATCGGGTTAAATTTTTTTTTCTAAATCTCAATTCAGGTCATTGGGATGACGATTTGGCTAAAAAAAATTATACGAATGAGAAAGATCTTGGTTTTGTAGTGAATCATGAAAGGAGCTCTAGAAAAACAAGAGAGCTCTTTTCAAGACAAAAGAATAAAAATGATTTAAAAAAAAACTATAAACTGAGGCCAAGCCATCCATCCGCTGGCGAAAGAGAGGAACCCACAAATGTGGATTTTACTAAAGAATGCCTGTATTCCGAACTGAATCTGGTGGAAGTAATAGGATAATTTGTCTTCCCTTTCGTAAATAAATAACTTTTATTTGAAATATTTCTTCCTAAAAAAGCGTTTCTTGGCGCCACAAATGCTTGATGTTAGTAGAGCCTTGAGCTTAGGCAACCAAAATGCTTAGCCGTCCCAAGTGTTGTATCTTTTCGCCTTCAAGATGTCATTTTCAAAAAGAAACAAATTTAAATGTACTTCTATGTAAAAAAAAAAGTAAAAATAAAAAAAAAAAATAAAATGATATTTCCAATCTTTTTGTTTTATCATTGTTTAAAATAAGAAAGTTTCAATTTCAATTTATTGAATCCAGATCCGGACGGTCTGGAAAATTTTTTGAAAATTAGACACTGAAATCTGCGGTTTTAGCTATCTTGAGACGTGAAAAATATCAAACGTAATTTGATTTAACTTATAGGATTTTTAAATTAAAAAATAAGTATTATGAGGTTAATAAATTACAAATATTAGTATAATCCTGACATTTCTCAGATCCGGACGCCAAAGCGGAGACGTGTTCCAAATCTAGACTGTCCGGACGAAATCCTATCTAAAGTTCATATTTGCTTAATACATTTGTTTTATACAATGTTTTAATAGAATATATGTATTTATAAAGTCGTACTGGAAATATTATTAACGTCTGAAATATTTCATTTTAACTTTTGAATAAATTGCCAATCTGCAGCCCCTGAATTTGTTGCCTCTCTAGGCTGCAGCCTTCTTAGCCTACTTAGAAATACAGCCCTGTTAATATACTATATTTTTGGCTTGTTATTTAAATAGATGATATATAATTGAAATTTACTTTTTGATTGAATTTATTTAAGATGCGGAAAGTTCAATGGCATCTTTTAAAATATAAACATGCTGTTGATTATTTATTATTAAATATAATTATATATTATTAGTTGACCCAAAAAGACTGAATTACACTGTTTCTAATATATTGATTTTTTAAATTAAAAAATCTTATTTTTATTTTTGTTTAGCTCATGAATGTGTATACGGGTTACACTTTAAAATTCATATTACTCTAACAAAAATTTTTTCATGTGCTCTGCTCTATTTCATTAAATTTATTGTCTTTTTTGAATGCTTGAACAAACAATACTAATTCTACAAACAAAATAATCTTTTAAAATATATCAAAAATTAATTAAAATGTTAATTTATTAAAATCAAATTTATTTTTATATCAACCGACAAAAAAAAAACATCCTCTCTACAATCTCTTTAATATTTTGCTAACTTTAATAACAGAGCCTTTATTCTTGTATAGAATAAATTTTCAAGACTGAAGCAAAAAAATTTTTAATTTATTACAAATGTGAATTTAGACATTTCTTTTTGTAATTAATATTTTATAACAAGAAGCCTATTTTCTTAATAAAATTCAAAAGTAATCATTCATGTTTGAGTATAAGCCTTCAGAGCTGAGAAAACAGGAACTTGAAACTTTCGGGAGGCAGAAAACCAATCTTGTAAGAATTATTACTATTGTTATTTCGGACAAGTATTTACAATTTCGCTACAAAAGAGTTAAGACCAGGATTTATATTCATGGAAAGGTTTTACTATGTAAATTCAGTGAGCTCTGAAAACCGAAAGACTTTTCATTTTCTTCGACCTTTTAGCTAAGGAATTGTCTATAAAATTTCATCTCTTTTTGTAAAAGATTAGAGTTCAATAAAAAAAAAACCTTTTTTTTATATATATTCCAAATGTCGATTTTATATCATCAACTTGGAAATTTCCTTTAAACTTGATATGTATCGATTTTAAACACTGCATCGTCTTTTAATGTTAGAAAGCTTTAAAGTTATAAAACCTTCATATTTTTTCCAAACTACAAGTGATCACGCAGATCTAGAAAAAAATTAAAATATGGGGCCTCGAACTATCAACATTAGTTGTACTATAGATGGGCCGGCTTGATTTTTCTCTTCAAAGAAATCACTGTTGGCACTAGTTGAAACATTCTTAAATTTAATTAAATTCTCATCTAATTATAATTAAATAAATAACACTAGGTTAAGCTTCAAAAGATTTGTATTTTAGCTTATGCGCATTTCGACGTTAATACATCATCTTCAGAGCTATGACACAAACTAACTGTTACATTTAACAATCTTATTTATATTAATATGTATAATTCTCCTTTAATACATATGTTATAAAATCTAGACAGAAACTCGGATCTAATTAAATTGTATTGGTGAAAAATGAAAAATGTTGTCAGGTAAGGTAGCATTCATTATAAGGTATATGTTTGGAAAATAAATCTTTAAAATCATAAATAATGTAATGTAATTTAAAGATACATGTATATAACGAGTAAAGGAACAGTGCTGGCATCTTTAGTAAAATAAGTTACAATGCTGCCATCTATGATGAATATAAATATGATGTTAACAAATGTAATAATCAGTAAATTAAAATTAAATATACAAATTAAACACTAGGTTATTTGTTTCAAAGGTATTATTAATTAAAAAATTAACACTTGATACGTATTTCGACAATTCCTTGTCATCATCAGCTTTGTCGAAATACGTATCAAGTGTTAATTTTTTAATTAATAATACCTTTGAAACAAATAACCTAGTGTTTAATTTGTATATTTAATTTTAAATTACAAAATGTTTCAACGAGAACTAACGGTCGAAAGTTTAAATCTTACTGTAATAATCAGTTTTTTCATAGCTCTAACGATGACATATTAACGTTGAAACGCGCATAAGCTAAAAATAAAAACCTTTTAAAACCTTAACCTAGTGTTATTTAATTATCTATATTTAGATGAGAATTTAATTAAATTTTCTAAAGTTTATAAAATGACGTTTCAGGGAATTGTACAAAACGTTTCAAATTTCTGTAATACCTTATTAAAGTACGACTTATCCTATTTTAACCAACCAGGATTTGCTCCTAGGTGGGGGGTTTGAAAAAAATTAAACAAAAAAATTTCTCAAAAAAAGATTTCGGGAGAGGGGCGGTCTGAACACACCCCCTCCTATTAAAAAATAAGCAATTTCCGTTTTTGTTGAAATTTTATTTATATAAAATAAAATAAACTTATTATTTGTATTCCCCTTTTATACAAAAGACAGCCTTCTATTTTTTCTTTTCTATTTGTAATATAGGTACATAATACAATCTATAGCAATTTGAATTTTTTTCTCTCCCAGCTATGGTCGAAAATTTAATTCTGATATTTTCTTAAGCAAACCATGCATGCATTTGGGTTACCTAGTTTTTAAAAAGCAACGAATTTTTCCAATATCAGTTTAATTTTGTGGCTTAAAAAATAAAAAATGTCTCTTGGAAATTAAAAATAAGTAATTAAAAATATTTCATTCAATGGGAAATAGAAAAGTAAAATAAATTAACTTTAAATTCTCTGAATTTATTTGACTTTTTAACCGACATTTTGCCACTTTTTAAAAACAAAATAAGAAACAACTCGATGAATTGATGTGGCTTTTAACTAAAGACCCA
Organism: Euborellia annulipes; assembly: GCA_023213315.1. NCBI lineage: Eukaryota > Metazoa > Arthropoda > Insecta > Dermaptera > Anisolabididae > Euborellia > Euborellia annulipes. Next base: position 26,246 of record JAKCPI010014281.1, on the reverse strand, counting down.
TGGACCACCTTTTCAACATTTTATTTGTATTTTCTAATTAGCGTTTCCATATTTTTCACCTGGGCTGCATCCCCTCACCCCTTTGGTTTCTCTTTTATTTACAACAATAAAAATGCAAATAGAAAAATTGATTTTTGAAATTAGATTATTAACAACGTATTTATCTTTTGAAATGCTTTTAACATAAAAATACATTTATATGAAATTTATTTATTGTTTTTTTATTTGATATTTTTCGGCATCTAATGCCATTTAAATCCCCCCCCCCCCTATTGATTTCAAATTATGCCAAATATCAAGTAATTATTTAATTTATTGTTTGTTTTTTTTTAATTTCATTTAAGTCTTTTTCGGCATCGAAGCCATTCTCTATTCATTTGAAATGGATTAATTTATTGTTTAATCTTTTGATATTTATTTGAAGTGAACTACTGATTATTTGATTAATTGACTTTCACGATTAAAAATTTTTTTGGCATAAATCGTGGTTTAATTTAGCAAATAATAATAAAAAAAATATGTTATTAATTATAAAAAAAATAGAACGTTTCAGCTGCTGATTTTGCATAGAAACGTTGTTTTATTGTAATTAATAACATTTTATATATTTTTATTTGCTAAATTAAACCACGATTTATGTCAAAAAAATGTCTTTTACTGTTAATTTGCAATTTGTTGTTTTAAAATTATTTACAAAGGCCATCAACTGCAACGAATGGGTGAAAATATATATTTTTAAAAATGTTTTAGCTTTTGTTTTGTCGTCGTAGACCTTTTAATGATCTACAAGTTGTCTGTGGTTTTGTTCGTCCATCTGCATTAAGGCTTTATTTACTACTAGGATCTTTGATCTCCCCACAGCATTTCAATCAGACTGACAAGAGTGAGCAGAGAACTGAACATCTAACAAACATCAGAAGATATATTAAAAATATTTATTTATTTATAAATAAATATATATATCACGTTTGGAGCAGTGAAGAAAATTCATACATTTTAATATTTATCAATTCAAATAGACTACAAAATATAACTGTGCAACCACGAGAGTCAAACCACGGATCTACCAAATTGTACTCAGTATGCCCTACCACTGGATAACAGCATGGCATTCGGTTGTTTGATTTCACTCAGCTATTTTAGTCATCCGGAGAAAGGGACCCAAATCTGAATCCTGTCGGCTAGATGAATTGATAAATATTAAATTGTATTTATGTACAAATTATCGGGATTCCATTTATTAATTATATGTTTTTTAAACATGATCAGTGTAAGATATCTTCAATTCCTTAAATATCATAGAAGCTGGTTAGTCAAGAGAATTAATGGATTGTTTTTAACTGATTTAAAAAAAAGTAGCTAACTCTCATTTATGCATTTATGGCGTTTTCTATGGATGGAAGCAACAATCTAGCAACAGATCAAATGGAAAGGAGTGAGCAGATCATAGCTGAAAAAGCTACAAAATCTTAGTGCCATACTTTATGAACTTTTAATTTTATTGTGAAGTTAAAATTTAAATGAAATAAATAAAAACTCTAGTTTATGTGTTTCAAATTATTTATTTATAATATACAATAAACTTAACGCGCATTTCGACTTTTAAGTCATCATCGGAAGTTTATCAAAATATTGAGGTTATATAATTGTGAAAATACTTCCAATGATGACTTAAATGTCGAAATACGCTTGTCAAGTTTATTGTATATTATAAATAAATAATTTGAAACACATAAACTAGAGTTTTTATTTATTTCATTCAAATTTGATTGATACTATGATCATGTTTCAACAAGAGTCTATTGTAGAAAGTTTAAATATGTTTCATTTTATTACTCAAAAAAACATTTAATATAGGCATTTAAGGATGAATTCTCCCTCTGTGTTTGCGTGTTTATATTTTTATGCTGACTATGAAGTCTCCAGATGCAGATCCCCTAAACTTGAGCCTCATTAGTTTGATGGCAGATCCGCCCCTGACTCCTTGTCAATCATTCATTGTTCCTGTAACATTGTCTCAACTATTGTCTGCATCCCAATGTCATTTTAATGGTTATAATTTAGTAATTGAATAGCTGGTTTATTCAAGGATTCAATAGGGAATATAAATTTCCTATCAGATCAGAGGCGGATCAACCATGAAACTAATGGGGATTAAACTTTAGGCCCTTCAAGTCGTTAGCAAAATAAATTATTAATGCAAAAGAAGTGAAATGAATAAAATTTGTTAATATAGAGCGAATTTTGATGAAATAAATAAAGGAACTCTAAAAACCGATTTTCTCTGACTATTTGCCGTTTCCCTAAAAAAAAAATGTCGAATGTTTTTTTTTTTGACGATGCTAGAAAAAAATCTCAGCGAGCTCGAGTTAACTGAGCTTATACTGGAATTTCTTCCACTTTCTTTATGCCTTATCGCACCATTTCGCGTCAAGTATCAGTCCGTGCGGCGAGCCGGCATGATTTTAGTCTCGTCACGTCTACCTTTAAAATTAAATTTGCCAACACAGAAAAGATATAGAAAAGGAGATAGATTATATCATTGTTCTATAGTTATTTAAATTGTTAAAAAAAAATTATAATTAAAACGAAAGATCCTTGCATTGCATTTACTGATCCTAAGCATGAGTGATAGAGTTTTTAAAAAGTCGACTTTCAGAAATGATTAATCGATTCCAAGAAAAATATCAAGTCGATTCCAAAATCGAAAATCGACTTTTCAAGCGCCTTTGCTATCACTACACTCACTGCGATATTCTAAAACCTTATGACCAAATTAATTCTGTAACAATAAGAAATTTTTATTTAAAATACAAAAATAACTTCACTGTAATATTTCACAAAAAGAAGCGAAATCTCAATAAAAAAACACCGAAGATGCAAAAAAGAGCTTCTAAAATTTTTTTAAAACTTCCGATAATAACGTCGCTCTGATGTGGATGCAGCGTTGGACACCTTTCCTTGTTTTTTATATTACGTCAGAGAGTGCTACGTGAGAACTATCTACAGAATGTTTCGATGTTCGCAATAAACATTCATGAACATTCGACGGCACTGAAGTTTCGTAATCAACTCGAATCAAGGGATCCTATTTGGAGTTACTATCCACGGCAGAATAGTTGCAACTTGAATATAATCGGAATTAATTCAAAAGACAGTCTACATTCCTCAACTGAAAAGAATCTGATTATTGTCTAGCATTCTTGTTTACAAGGGCTCTTAACGTCTAGAGGTTGAATGGGTGGGGAAAAAATTTATTGTCCCTCTCAAGAATACTTATCTTTGAATTTTGTCATTTATATATACAAGAAGAACAACAAATAAAAACATTGATTAAAACGATAATAAATTAAGAATGAAAATAAAAATATCACTCTGTCCAAAATGGTTTATTCATCCATCGTCTACTCCCTCCTCTTCTCATTTCCCTTTCAACTTCATTAATTAACCCATAAAATGTATATTCTATTTCATGTTGATGCAATGGCACATATAAACAATATTTTTTGATAAGAAAATAAAATGTTAGTGAGCAACACCAAATTTTAATCAGAGATAAAATTAAGTGTGTTTTGTTATGTTTGTTGCACATTACTGAACAAGATAAGAGAGTCTCAAAATACGTTAAAAAATGTCAATTTTTAATAAATCATTGAAACTTAAGTTTTTAATTTCTACACTGTTAAAAATTTTCAAGGAATATTCATAAACTTGTATATGAAGGCTGTTACATAACACAAACTGTTTATGAATTTCCGGGTATATGAAAACTTCATTTACTAAAAAATGAACTTGCATAAACCAATTTATTAAAACTTTCATAAATGGTTTATGAAAGTTTAAAAAAAACATTCCTCGAGAGGTTTGAACTCGGGCTCTCAGTTTCTTTCCTTCATATGTACTTTGTTAAGAATATCATACTTTTTAAGCTACTTGATTCATATTTTTTTTTTTACTTAAAAACTAGTGTTTGAATTTGATTTCACAAACTGGGTAAATTAAAATTCAAACAAGACAGGATATGAAAAACGATTGAAAATTCATATTTTTTTTTTTACCGTGAACTTACTGTTTTAACACTTGCTTATTAATTTTTATTATCAATTTTTTTCAATTACAAATTAATTTATGATTTAACTCATGAAATTAATAGATTTTAATATTAGAATACATGCTGGAAATTGTATAGTTATCTGCTGCCACAGGCCTTCATTATCTTTATTATTAACTAGCCTTCGGGTGGAGCGGCTAGCCAGGGGGTCTCCCCCACCCACCCCACCAAATAACTCCGGCCAGTTTCATTTGAGAGATTTTATTATTAGAATTAGTTGGAGGGTTTGGTGTCTTGGGAGGATTTTGAGAGGTGCCTTGGATTTTATTGGTGGCCAAAAATTAAAGAAATTTATTTTTTTATATGAGCGAATCCCTTAAGTTGAGAGCATTCGCTATGAACGTGAGAATTTAAAGTACACTCAAATATGTTATCATTCATATTCTATTCCTTTGAATATGTAACAAAGTTACAATAAAATAATATATAAAAATTATTACAATTAATTGACTTCGATTTATCGAAATAAGAGAGATTAAGCCCATAGGTAAATTTAAAAAACCATTTTTAGCCTCAAATAACGATTTTGGGACCCGACTATCTTTTCTGTACTACGCTTCATAGGATCCTCTATAAGGGTGCAAAACCACATTTCGAAATTCAGACGGAAAATTCTTCAAACAAAAAAATATATTTAAAAAAAAAGCAAATTCTATCTCTATTTATTTTTCTAAATATTAAGAGAAAAGTTATTGAGAGTTTATATCTCTCTTAAAAAAAAAATGAAAATATTAATATTAATATATTCAAGATAATAAAAATAAGAAATTTCTTTGAAAAAAAAAAAAAAAAAAATTATTAAAATTTTTACTTGTATTGGCTTTGAAAAAAAAGTAAGTTAAGGCTATTGGAATACTTTCCAAAAAACAAAAACCATTCTTCTAATCAAGATGAAATAACTCCAATTTTAAAAAAATATTAGTTTATAACAACACAGTGACATCGCGATACTTCGATTTGTACCGATTAGATAATAATAATAAGCTATTAAATATAGAAGATCAATTGAACACCTCTGTCTAGGTATAATATTTATTTATTTTAATGAAAATATTAAAATATTTTAAGGTTAATTGAAAAATAACCCTTTGGCTAGGAGAAAACTTAATTAGAATTCAGCACTTATTAGTTGGGCATAAAATTATTTAAATATATTCCGAAAGTGTCTACTTTTATTGTTTATAGGTATGATTTGAATATGGGACGGAATATTTTCATGAATTGTCACGTTTAGCTAAATGCACGCCGCAAAGGCATTCGTGGGCAAGAGTCGGGCCAAAGGGCAATTGCGCAAATTGCGCAAATAACAAAAGTATGCGCAAAAGATACAAAATAAAAGTCCCTCAACCATTTGATTCATTTGAGTATTAATTAAACACGAAATGGGAAAATAAAAATAACTGATATATAATTAATTATGTTTTATATTAAACAAATTCATATTTTTCCTTACAAGTTAATATTTACAAACTTAGCTGCGCGGTTGGTTCTATTACATAACCGAGACATTCCATGTCAATTAACACACTTCTAAACTTTTATGCAATATGCTAATTCATAGGCACATTCTATATAGATTAAGAAAAATACCAAATTTCAACTTGATATCTCAAGTCTTTTAAAAAATATGACATGATAAAGTTGTCAAAAAAAGTAAAAAATCGACCTATTTAAATTGCTATAAAAGCGAGATAGAAAGATGAATGAGGTGTCATTTTACAGCTTTTTAGACGCCCTTTAAAATGATATACAACACAATAGGGGTTGTACTAATTTTTTTTTTATTTCAAAATCAAAAATTTAACTAACATTTCTCAAAAACATCTTCAAAAATTATAAAATAATCCTCGTTTAAAAATTAAAATATATTATAAATCTCATTGTGGGATCATAATGGGTGCATATATAAAAATCTGATGTGACTTAACTCACAGCACACAACTTTCTCCGAGATACGAATGATTCGATTGGAAATAAGAGAAAGTAAAAATCTGAAATACTTCACCAGTAAAGTGTACTTTAAACACGTTTCATACCTACTTTTTGAAAAAAAATGTAAAAAATAGTTAATTTATGAATTTTAATCAAAATCTTTCCAGCGAATTTTGAGAAATTCAAAAAAAAAAAAAAAAAAAACTAAAAGAGTATATTAGTAAAGTGAACTTCAAACATTTTTTTTGGAGTTTAGGTTTTGATTCTCGGTATTTTCAAAAATTATAACGTTTCAGCCACTCATTCTGTGGCCTTCTTCAGGAACAATTCAGCTAAGATTATAAAGGCTGTTACATCTGTGACAACCTTTATAATCTTAGGTGAATTGTTCCTGAAGAAGGCCACAGAATGAGTGACTGAAACGTAATTTTTACAAATAAACCACAGTTAAACCGAAAATCAAATTCTTTTACTAATGTACTTCAAACAATTTTCACGAAAAAACTGACCGATATACTTTTTAAAAAGCATCTAAAAAATAGTTGATTTTTTTTATTAAATTTTTCAATTAATAAAAAAAGGAAAAAATCAGTAAAGTACTATACTTTTTGGCTTATTTTGTTAAAAAGCTTATTTTAACTGTCCGGGAGCGTACCTAACTTAAATTTAAAATTTCAACCTCATTTCTTTTATGCTTGAATTGCTAGACCCACTTTTTTGGACATAAGAGACTTCAAAACATGTATGCCCATCAAAATCTCTACATCGGATTTTTGACATGATCCCAATACTTTGTCTTTATATGCTAGTTATATAGGTAAGAGAAAATAAAAATTAATTAAAACAATCCTTTCGTTAGATTTTTGTCTTAATAAAAATGAATAATAATAAATACTCTCTACTACATTTTACAATTTGCTGCTCTCATAACTAATAATTTAAATCTACTTTTGTCGACTTAATGGCAACCATTATTATTATTATAATTAAGTTGACGCGAGACAATTAATCAAAAAAGGCATCCTCAATAAATTAAAGTTTGTCTTTTTTTTTTTCTTAATTAAATCAATTATATTTATTAAAGAAGATTTAGGCTTTTATCTTAGGGGACGCTCTCTGGAATTCCTGTTTCATTCCAAAGGGTGCATTTAGCTAGGGAGGCTACTGTGAATTGAAAAGAAGCCCGATACGGCTGAGTTCTGAGGAACTCAATAAAGACGGGACGGGAAAGAAGGAAAAAAGTTCGCGCCTCCACGAGTTAATTAATTTCTTTCTTGTCTTGACTCTAAAAGCTTGTTAGTTGGAGTATGCAATTTACTCGTTTCTAATTTGGCAACTGCCTATGTGATATTACGAAGAAGTGATCAAATAAATAATCTTCTCACTTTGTAAGCTTAATCCATTTGTAGTCGTGTCCATTTTGCAAATTGTGATCGTAAACAAACGGGTTATGGTGTATGTGTGTGTTATATGGCCTTTTGTTTCGGAAATGGTCCAGTGGGGCTCACCTCTTGCCAGGAAACGACATTAGTTCAAAACCAAAAGATGAGTTGTAAGGAGAATTTGTTCTCTTGCTGTTAATTTAGACCCTCACTCAGACTAAGTTTTCAAAACAAAAAATCTTTATCGTCATGAGAACAGTGCGCGGCTCATTTATGCCAAGTTTTCCTATAATTCAAAAAAAAAAAATCTGGTGTGACTCGCACACACACAACTTTCTCTTACCCTTCGGTAAGAGAAAGTTGCACTGTCTGTCACACCAGATTTTTTTGTCGAGATATATTTAGTTTCCGATACACCTTAGTTTCAAACTTGCATTTTAAATGTTGACTGCTTCAAATAAACTATGGTTATTTTTCAAAATTTTAATCTCATATTTGGACATTTTATACACAATATAGAATCGTAAATAAATACAAAATTTCATAAGAATTGGAAAAAAAATTTTAAATGCCTAAAAAGTTCTAAAGGGGACCCCCTTTTGAATCGAAATTAACATACAAATCCCTATAGGAAATTAACATTGTTCCTATGCGAAGATAAGGTGGAAAGGGAATTTAAAAAGAGTAGAGAGAGACGATAATGTTTCAAGTGAGAAGACATATATGTTTTCTTTGAAACAATTAAAGACACAAATAAATTTAAAAAAATGGGAATTTAAATAATAATTGATTTTAATCTAATAAAAGAAAAAGATTTAAATTCCGTTACCATGGCAACCATTTCTATCTTTCCTATGAAGAACAAGAGTAAAGTGGTCTTCAAAAGATTTCAACGCAAAATGAGATTATACATTTTAAGAGCATCTAAAAAATAGTTCATTTATGAATTTTAAAAAAAATCCTTGGAGGGAATTTTGAGAAAATCGAAAAAACTGAAAAGTACATCAGTAAGACTGTACTTTTTCCGATTTTGTTCAAAACTTATTTTAGATTCTTCAAGGTACCTAAGTTAAATATAAAATTTCAATCCCTAGCTCAACTCCTTCATCTAAAATCTCCACACACACATACATACACACAACACACACACACACACACACACACACACAGACCATTCACCCACTTTTTGACTCAGGACCTCAAAACATGTATATCCATCAAAATCTCACATCAATTTTTGACACCAATATAAATTTAGAAAATGTATAGATCGTAAAAAATTTGTCAAAATAGTCACTAAAAAATCTGGTTTGACTGGTCGCACAGCACACAACTTTCTCTTACCATTCGGCAAGAGAAAGTTGTGTACTATGCTTGTCACAACAAAATTTTTATGCCGAGATATATTTAGTTTCCCATAGCATCTTAGTTCCAAACTTGACCACTTGCATTTCATAACTAATACAAGAATAAAGTGTGTTCCAGAAGATTTAAAGAGCAAAATGAGAATATACATTTTAAAGAGGACGATGACTTCCGGGGGAGTCTGGTGGTATGGAAAAATCTTTGAAAATTAGGCTGAAATCTACGTTTTTAGCTATCCTGAGACGTGAAAAATATCAACTTAGCTTGATTTATAACCTTTTTAAATTAAAAAATAAATATTATGGGGTTAAAAATTACAAATTTATTATAATTAAGCCCTTTTAATACACTATCACTTAAATTCCATGAAATATTTACATACAGTAGATAACATAAATATATAAGTGGTACCCACATTTTCGGTTCATATTAGTAAAATCCAGACATTTCTCAGATCCGGAGGACAAACCGGACAATGTGTTTCAAATCCGGGCTATCCGGACGTCTGGTAACCCTAGGATTATCAAAACTACTGTATAAAATTTCGTGGAAGGAGGCGGACCCTTTTCATATATGTATTTAATATTACATTAAAATGCAACACGTAGGCCTATTGCAATTACCATTAAAAATGATTAAAATATCATAAAGAGGCAAATGAATTTTATTTCTTTTAAAAATTTACTATATAATAAAATTTGATAATGCACATTATTTTGATTATATAAATATTTGTATGCATGTGAAAACGCAGCTTTCAATATCTTTCCAATTGCTTTAATAATGGATTTTTTTTTTAAATATCATTTACTATTATTATAATATTTTGTTTAATCAAACAGCATAAAATTAAATTTATTTTATTTTTTAATTAAAGCTGAGCCTTAAAAAAAATAGTAAGAATAATTTAAACGGGATTATTATATACTAAATAAAAAGAAAAAACGCATAAAAATAATCCTGGTTATTTACTTTAATTAACAACCATCGGATTTGTTAAAGCAAATCTGACAGACGCCTAAAGTGCATTAGTGGGCAACAACAGCGTCCAAATCCGCGAATCCGAAAAATCCGCAGTTCAGATCTTCAAAAATATCCGTTTTTTATAAAACTTTTTCTTAAAGAACTATAATTCCTGGGCGTTGACCCTAGGATCTCCGGCATATCATTTGTATACAAACTTACCCAAAAGTTATACAGGGTGAATATAAATTCCCTCTCTTCCACTTAATTTTAAATATATGCACTTCAGGAAGAAAAATTTTTTTTTCATAATCATGCTTTAAAGGCTCGGGCCCCTTAGAAGAAAAAAGTTTTTTTTTTAATATTATCTTTTTCTTGAAACATTTTGAGTTTTAAAAATAATTTAAGTTTATTTATTCAATTTATGGTGAAGCTTAGGGAATTTATCCCCCCCCCACCCTGCCCCCCTCTGTCTGATAATCAGGATTCATTATTAACTGCAAAATACCATCTTTAAAATATTTTTATATTTGATTGAAATGTGGCTTTGATAACTTTATTTTATAACTTCGTCAATATATATTATTATATATCAGGGGTTCCCAAAGCTAAAAAAAATTAATACTTCCACGATTTTCAATCATATTCATATTTTTAGGGGATGTCCTGTTAAAAAATTTAGAAAATTCAAAATAAGAGGTACTTTATATTACAATACAGTCGGATCCAGAAGTGCCTGATGTACTCGTGAGTGGAGCGACAACACTTCCGACTCCTAAACATTTTAGTTGCCTATGCTCAAGGCTCCACTATCGAGCACATCAGGCACTTGAGGCGCCGACTGTACATTTAGCCAACTATTGAAATTCAATTTTCTCCATATTTTAAAAACTAGAGCTATTTTTTTTCCGTGCTATCAATATATCTAAGAATAAGTCTAACTTCCAGAGCCGAAAATAAAATTTTTTTTGTTGTGTTGAGTAATTAATCTGAAGAAGTGAACGGCGGATAAATAGAAATAATAAATTTTGTTTTAGCGATATTTCATTTTCTCTGGGCGGAATAAAATTAAACCTTTGAAATAATTGATTACTCCTGTAAATGATCACCGAATTAGAAACATTAATGTTATAAATTTTAGCAGAGCATGTATCTAATTTTTATTTCATTTTGTTCTATAAAGAGAACTACTATTTAAATATTCTTTTTGATTAAAAAGATGCTTAGAATAAGATTATAATTGGTGGATTATAAAGAATATGTTTTATTGAAAAAGAATATTTTAAGTGTGATGTATACTAGTGCTAGATGGCGTTTTAATATAATTGTTAGAAATTGATTAAAGATTCTCTTTGAATACAAAAGATACTTATTATACACTGAATTATGCTATAGAAAAAAAAATTTCCTATAAAAATCAATTAATGATAAATAAACTCTGTGGCAAATTTTTCCATTACGTATTCAGATGCTTTTGTTATATCTGATAATGAATTCGATATCATTTATTAAATATACTCTGTTTAATCAATATCTGATAATAATAGTTTTAATTAATATTTATTTTTTCAATACCCTGTGTTGGAATTATCAATAGAGGATTTTCTGATAAATTTATTTTTTAAAACTTTAATTTTCCATTTCCAAATTTTTTTTTTATAAATTCTTACTATTGAATATATTTAATTTTTACTTTCTCTTTCTTTCTCTCTATTCATATATATATATATATATATATATATATGAATAGAGAGAAAGTATTGAATTCATGTCAAAAATTCGGTGTCGAGGGTGAGAGAAACATACGTTTTGAGGCCCCCTTTGCTTGAAAAGGGAAGTCCCGCAACCTACCTGTGGTCAAAATAAAGTATGAAAAAAATGAGTTACGAGAATGAAATTTTATATTTAAGTTATCTCTATTGAGAGATTAGGGATCGAAAAGGCTTCAAAAGTTGATTTTCGATTTAGGAATCGACTTGATATTTTTCGATTCTCGGAATCGATTAATCATTTCTGAAAGTCGACTTTTCGACTTTCAAGTCGACTGTTTAAAAACTCTAACTCGTGCTTAGGAGATACTCTGTAACAATGTATCCATATAGTAGCTATATTAATATAAGACGGTTACTTCTGTAAATAATACCAGCAACTAATATTATAGTTCAATCAACGAGAGGTTAGAATAGTGTGTCTCTGTGTCTGTCTGTGAACAAAATATCTCAAGACACGAAGCTTTTGAACAAAATTAGTCAAAGAGTACTAGTACATTACTGATGTAATTTTTCAGTTTTTTTCGATTTTCTCAAAATTCGCTCCAACGATTTTGATTAAAATTGAAAAATCAATTATTTTTTTGATGCTCTTTAAAATGTATATTCTCATTTTGCCGTTGAAATCTTCTGAAGACCACTTTACTCTTGTACTTCATAGGAAAGATAAGAGAAATGGTTGCAATGGTAACAAAAATATAAATATTTTACCATGCTTATATTTATAAATGACTCTTGAATTCTAATATACCGCCGAAATTAAATATAGATGTCGACAAGCACAGAACAACTTTTGATTACCGAAGGTAAGAGAAAGTTGTGTGCTGTGCGCTATCACACCAGATTTTTTTAAATTCTCTCTAAAATGTATATCCTCATTTTGCCCTCATTGGAGAACACTTGTATTCAATACTTCATCGAAAAGATAGGAGAAATGGTCGTCATAATTATTTTATTTGAGATTAGGTGAGACGATATCGATTAAAATCATATCATAAAATATTTTATTTAATAAAAACTCTTAGTTTTTAGCTCATTTAGATAAGACGGGTCCTTTTATCTAAAGAAAATTTTTTGAATTTCGTGAATTTCAATGCAATTTGTCAGGATTATTGGGAAATTTCATATGAATTTTGGGTAAAATTTGAGAAATTGGCAAAGATTTTTCCAAATTTTAACTTGAAAATAATATTTTTTTTTTTAAATTTATAGTAGTAAAAATTTATAATTTTAAGGTTTAAATAGCGTGTTCCGGTGTTCCTTGCACAAGTATATAAATAAGGCAGAAAATCACTAAACTTAGAAAAAAGTCCCCTTGATCCGGATTTTTTACATTTTGATTTTTTTAGGACATTAAATTATTTCGAGCTAACACAATAGTATTTTCTCTATTAATCTGTTTCGTTAACTAGTTAACCAACGATAATTTCAATTAATTATAAAACAGAGTGTAGACTGTACAATTGTCCCCAATTCTAGTCCAAGTATAACAAATCATGGGGGTTAATCGTAATCGACTGCTAATGAACACAAAATTCTCTTTTATTATAAACAATTTTAAATCCGGCTCAACAGGATCAGGCATACCGCTGCGGCGGTATTCACTTGTTTGATGAGTACATCAGGTTTATCTTGGATTTTTAGATCGCTAAATAGTTGGCCAATTTTGACCCTTTTAAACACTCTGCTTTTTTTTCTTACGTTATATCGCTTTTAAATATTTTCTCTTTAAAAACTAATTAATTTTAGTAAAAGTTCTAAAGAAATCTAACCCCGTCAAAAAAAAAGAGAGACATAAAAATATCATAATTAAATTTATAAATTTTATTTAGCTTTATGAGCAGGGATGTCGAAAAAAAAGGAAATACAGCGTTTAATCCATTTGCGTTAGCTGTTAGGGCTTAATATCAAATGAGATTTTCTTAATGAATATCTCATCTCACTCTCGGTGTCCATTTTTGTTATATTTTGTCTCTTTTTTTTTCAGATATGAGATAAAAGAAACGAAAAATTTCTCATCAATTTTATTTTTATATAGTTTATATATTAAATTCGAATTCTAAGCTTTTTTTTTTTGTATTTCATTTAAAATATTATTTGACAGAAAGGATTTTTTAGGTCACTCTGAATTAGTGAATTTAATGTTAATTCACTTTTAAAATATTAAAAAGGGTGTGTGTGAATATGACCAGATCGAAGCGAAGGCTTTTTATTTTTTTCGTTTTATCCATTTGCGTTTAATCTAAATGAAAAGGGAATTTTTTCGGACTGTTCTCTCAAGGTTTGCAGGGCATAATAGCTGAATGAATGATGAGCTTTGAACGCCTTGGGCGCCGCCATCGGGGATTAGATTATCTCTGCAATGGTTAGAAATTGACTTAGACAGTAAGTGATGATTTTATCACACTTTTTTATCCCACATCCAATATCAAAACTCATGATCAAAGAACAAAACTCACTTTTTACAGTGGATTAATTTTTATTTTCCAATTTACGAACATTGATAGTGCCACAATCACGAAGAGCTCATTTCGTGTCTGTGTTTATGTGAAGGAATCACGATTATCCCACTGGTCCATTCGTCTTAAAAGTGACCCTTCCTCTATATAAGAGTTATATATATATAAAAGAAGCCATTACTTAAGGTTAAAGTGTTAAAGTTAAAACCCTCTGAATTTTTAAAGGTAATCTGAAAAGAAATAAAAATAATCAGATCAATTTATAAAAGAAACTGGCGTCACAATAAAACCTCAGAAAAAGTGATTTTATAACTAAATTATGGCTTATATTAATTTTCAATTGATTTTACTTTCTCTTACCTCTATATGTTAATATATAAAGAGAAAGTAATGCATTCATAACAAAAATGTTTTAAATATATTCTTGATGAAGTTCTCCATTTTTTCGTTATTTTGTTTAAAATTATGAGAAGAATAAAAAGTAATAACGAATTTTGGTTGAAAATTATTTAATCTTTAGACTATCCATTTCGGCACCAAGTACTATCATCAGGTCCGCTAAAAATGTGAAAGCGGACCTGATGATGGTACTTCGTGGATGGATAGTCTAAAGATTAAATAATTTTCAACCAAAATTCGTTATTACTTTTTATTCTTCTCATAATTTTAAATATATATTCAAGAATAATTTGTTAAATGGGTTTTAATACTCAAAAGTTGATAATTTAAAAGATAATTAGTGTTTTTATTTTAAAGATCGTTATTGTCATATACTGTAATTCTTAAAGGATTTAAAAAATTGTTTTGAAATAAAATTTTGAATTATTTCATAAATAGGTTTTAATTTTAAAAATCTGGTGTGACTGATCGCACAGCATACAACTTTCTCATAACTTCGGCAATTGAAATTTGTGTTCACACCAGATTTTTTGCGTCGACATATATTTAGTTTTCGCCGATATATTAGAATTTAAGATGTAAAATTTATAAACATGGAAAAACATTTATATTCTGTAACCATGGCAACCATTTCTCCTTACTATCCTATGAAGTACATGAGTAAAGTGTACAGTACGTTTATATTTTTTAAAGTCATATTATTCTTAAAAGATATGCACTCATAATTTTTGAAGCATACATTACTTTTGTACTTCGTCGGAAAAATAGAAGGAATTGTTGCCATGATAACAAAATATAAATATTAATAAATTTTACGTCTTGAATTTTATGTTGACCCAGAAAACCTGGTGTGACACAACATTCAATTAGCGAATGTAAGAGAAAGTTGTGTGCAGTGCGACCAGTCACACCAGATTTTTTTTTATATTTAGCTTACTACAGTTTAATGCGTCTCCTCAGGGAATAAAAGCTATTAATCTTTCATGACATGTTTGTTATGGATGGACGGTTAAAAAACATTTCAAGCATAAAAAATTTGTGTATGGCTGGTCGTTTAGATATTAACGCCTAATAATTATAAGGTATTATTATATTATTAAATAAAATAACAAGAAAGAAAAGTGACTAGAGAGCAAATGCTAGCTCTGGTTTAAGGAACTTATTAACTCCGAGTCTTTTCATTTTCAGATCTTATTAAATGTTTACATACTATATATACCAACATAAGAGAAAGTAAAAAATATATTTAAAACAAACACAACTTTCTCTTAACTTCGCTAATTGAAAATTGTGTATTATACTGTTGCACCAGATTTTTTTGTGTGGAGATATATTTAGTTTCCCATAGCACCTTAGTTCATAACTTGTTCACTTGCGTTTCATAGATGGTGCTGAGCTACGAATGTGGAAAAAATCTGAAATACTACATCAGTAAAGTATATTTGAAATAATATTAGTAAAAAAACTTTTATAAAGTCTAATTTTTAAAGAATATCTAAAAAATAGATGATTTATGAATTTTAATCAAAATAGTTACAACAAAATTTGAGAAATCCGAAAAAAACTGAAAGTGCACTTCAGTAAAATACTAGTACTTTTTTTGTACCAATTTTGTAAAATAACTTATTTTAACTGTCCGGGAGCTTAAAAATAATATTCCTACACGCGAAAACCACTTTTTTTTGGACTCAGGGAACCTCAAATCATGTATTTCCTTCAAAATCTCGTCATCGAATTTTTTGACATGAATCCAATATTTTCTATATATATAATATATAGGTAAGAGAAAGTAAAAATCACGGGCTATATTTTGAGTTAGTGCAAAGGACAAAGAATTTATGTGAAAAATTGAAGTTTGTGATCTCTATAAATACAGGGTATATGCGGGCAGCTCATAGAGTGCGAATTTCCAAAAATCCGGAAGCTTTTGAGCTAACAAATTTTCCAAGTCAAAAATCGAATTGATATTTTTACTCACAAGGTTCCCCAATTCTGGTAGAACTTTTCCCATTAAAAGTACTATTAATATATATAACAAAGAACTATATTAGTTTTATCGGCCATCATCCAGTTTAACTGCGCATACACTTTTAGGCATGTCATACATTCAATAGCTGTTTTGTCTTGATTTATACGTGCAAATTAAAACAGTATTAAATACAGTATTAATTAAAAATGCTAACTAAACAAGCTTATTAATTCATATAAAACTAAGAAAATTATAGACTCCGATCAACGCTCACGAGATTGAATTGAAATTTTGTTGATCGGAGTCTCTATATTTTTACTAGTTTTAAAGCATGTTTATTTAGCATTTTTAGTTAGTACTGTATTAGTTTGCACGTATAAATCAAAACAAAATGTATGACATACGGATTTTTGACCTTGGCATTGAGTTAGTTAATCAGGACGATGGCCGATAAAACTAGTATAGTTCTTTGTTATATTAATAGTACTTTTAGTGGTAAAACTTTTATCAAAATTGGTTGGTACCTTTTGGGTAGTGTCACATGCCAGCTAAAATTTATTTAAGAAATAAAATAAAAATATGACCATGTCATATGTTTATTTTGCGACTGACCATTTCATGTAACATGTAGTCACGTGTCCAAAAAAGGTAAAAAGCCTCGATCTATATTAATATAAAATATAAATAAAATTAAATGTCTTGTCTGTCTGCCTGTTATAATTTACATCACTCAACTGGACAGATTGTTTGTTTCCAAAATGTTTTCATTGATTTCCAGAACGAAATACATTTATTATTATTTATTTTTTTTTTTTTGGACATTTCTGAATGATGAGTGTCGATCATCGTAGAACAATAAAAAATCGTCCTGGTGTCATCAAAAAATAAAAAGGCGACGATAGCAAGTTTAAGATACTCTGATTAATTGCGAGTGATTGCAAATCGATGATGTAGCGTAAATATGTTTAGCGAATCGTGCAGAAAGAGAGACAGCTTACAATTTAAACAGAATGGAGAGAAAAGATAGTTGTGAAAATTATAAGAAAACAAAATGGATGAGCTATGAATAATTTCTGAGATGTTTTTTTTTTTTTTGTAGATCCCCTGTATAGATAGATGTCTAAATATTAATTTTAAGGAACCTCTATGACATAGCAAATTATTTTTCTAGACTTTGACGGATAAGTATGTTTTGAAAATCTTTGATAAAAACATCCATTTTCTTTATAGTGGTCATTTTGTTATAAATTTGTTATATTTTTAGGCCTGGAGGCGGTGATGATTCTTTTCATTTATAAATTATATATATAAGAAAAAAAAAATACTTATCTGGAAAACACGAGTTATTCGAAGCAAGTCAGGCATTTATTATCATATTTTTATTGCTTTTTACTTATATATATATAGTTATTTTAATATATATACTGTAGAAAGAAAATATTCTTTTTATGTCAAAAATTGATGTCAAGATTTTGATGAAAATACATGTTTGGAGGTCCCCTGAGTTCAAAAAAGGGGTCTGTCTTTGTGTGTGGACATTTTTAAGCATGAAGGAAATGAACTACAAAGTTGAAATTTTATATTTAAATTAGGCACCCCCTGAGGCGTGAAAATAAGCTTTTGAACAAAATAGGCCAAAAAATACTGATGTACTTTTTCAGTTTTTTTTTTCGATTTTCTCAAAATTCGCTCAATCAATTCATAAATCAATTATTTTTTGATTGACAGTCTTTAACAGATATATTCTCATTTTCCCCTCAAAATTGTTTGAAGCACACTTTACTCTTGGTACTTCATAGGAAAGATAGTAAAATGGTTTTCATGGTAACAAAATATAAATATTTTATATTTTATAAATTTTACATCTTGAATTCTAATATTTCGGCTGAAACTAAATAAATATCTACACAAAAAAATCTGGCGTGAAGAGCACAGAATACAACTTTCAATTACCGAAGGCAGGACCGTCAGGGGGCTATATCCCCGGGGCCAGGGTAAAATTCTATTAATAATAAAAAACTCATTTTCCTGGTTAAAAATTCAATTAAAAAAAATCATTTTCTTGGAATTTTTTTCCTGAGGGAGCCCGGGCCTATTAAGCTCAAATCTTAAAATTATAAGGAAAGGACCGGAGAATAAAAGCCAGCATTTGATAGACTCATCTCACATCATCTTTAATTAGTAGATATTTCGACCGGCATCACGCCTGGTCAATCAGTTCAAAAAAATGATTTGGTGTAGGGTCCGAGTCAAACAATGTGAAAGAATTATTTTAAAATTTCAGAGAAGCGGGGGACAGACGTAAGAGTACGAGCTTCTGTCCCCCACTTCCCTGAAATTTTAAAATAATTCTTACACATTGTTTGATCGGACCCTCCACCAAATCATTTTTTTGAACTGATTGACCAGGCGTGATGCCGGTCGAAATATCTACTAATTAAAGATGATGTGAGAGGAGTCCATGAAATGCTGGCTTTTATTCTCCGGTCCATCCTTATACATCTGATCCAGCGACAATCTTCCAATTGTAATCTTAAAATTATAATTACAAAAATCATTTTCGTGATCTATTTTATATCAGAACAGATTATCAAGAAAACAGAATTAATTGATTTGAAATCTATAATTGACAATTTTGCATCACTCAAGGGGAGGAAAGGAATTTTATAAAAACTGTTTATGTATTATTATTATTACTGTTTAGGGAATTTTAACAAATTTATAAATTTTGGAGGAGGGGTTTTTTTTCATCTTCATCTCTTGGTTATAAATTAATTAGGAAAAGTTTATTGTATCTTATTAATTTAAATAAATTTTATAAGCCGTGTATAACTGTATCAAAATTGTCTCACAAACTTTGTAAAAAATTGTTGGCATAAAGGCCACAATAGCCTTTTCATTATAAAAAAAATTATAGAGGGGGGGGGGTGTTTGTATTATTATGTAGCCCCGGGGCCCGTCAAATCTATCTGCGGCCAAAGGAGGTTAAGGAATGTGGGGGGGGGGGGGGGTAATTCCCCCCTTTTCCCCCCTGACCCCCCCCTTGTCTGCGGCCCTGACCAAAGGTAAGAGAAAATTGTGTACTGTGTGACCAGTCACACCAGAATTTTATTTATAATTTTCTTTGTTCTTTGAAATACACCACTGCTGGTTTAAATTTATTTCCTTTCTTAGATAAAAGCTCATTAGCCAAATTGTTAGAATTTTATACTATAATATATTTAATACTGCTTGAGTACATGAAACTGAATGCAAATAAATATAAGAATTAGGAAATGGAACAACTGAATGGTTTGCTTTAATATGAACAAAAGTAAGACAAAGTTAATGAGAATAAGAGAATAGGAAATAGGATTAGTTGTAGATGGTGAGAGATTAGGACAAGTATAAATACTTAGATACTGAACTGACGCAAGGCTGAAAGAGCGAAAGAGAGATAAAAACAAGGTCCGCAATGTTTAAGAGAGCATTTAATAGCAAATGGGGTATGTTGAGCCTCCGGATATCTCGGGGTGGGTTTCAAGGTTTCTTGAATTTACGACCCTAAGCCCCCTCATTTTGGGAAATTTTGGGTATATTACTTTTAACCTAGATAAGATAAATAAAATAATAAATATATCTAGACGAATTTCAGTTTTTTTTTTTTTTATTAATTTCCATTGGATTAGTTTTGGGTAAATTTTGATTCTTAAATAAATTTTAAACGAAATGAAATATTTCGACGGATTTTTACTTTCTCTTGCCTATATATATGTTAATATATATAGAGGATAAAGTATTGGATTCGTGTCAAAAATTCGATGTCAAGATTTTGATGGAAATACATGTTTTGAGCTCCTTTGAATTCAAAAAAGTGGATTCCGCCAAATGGTATGTCTGTGTTCAATTTAAAAATTTCAGTTTGCGCATTTCGACGTTAATACATCATCTTAAGAGCTATGAAACAAACTATTACATTTATAAACAATCTTATTTATATTCACCGGAGATGGCAGCATTGTCTCTTATGTTACTAAATATGGCAGCACTGTTCCTCTACTCGTTATAGCATATTAAAAATATTCTATAATATTATATTCATAAGAAGGTAGAGAAATTAGAGACAATTTTACATTTACTAGGTATGTACCCATGTCATTTCAAATTTTTCTTGGGGGGGCAAATTTTTTCTTGGGGGGGCAAACATTTTTTTTCTTAAAATTTACTTACAAATGGGTACTCAAATTTAGCCAAAACATATTTAATTTAATTAATTGTTTAATTTTGTACAGTTTGTACACTCGTAGATGTATTTGGAGCATTTTATTTAGAATAATATAAAATTTTATAAAAATCAGAGCCCTTAAGAGGGGGGAAATGCCCCCTGACCCCTAAATGACGCCACAGTATGAACCTGGTAATCGCATACTGTGTATATAATTAATTATATAAGGGTTTGGT
Organism: Euborellia annulipes; assembly: GCA_023213315.1. Lineage (NCBI taxonomy): Eukaryota > Metazoa > Arthropoda > Insecta > Dermaptera > Anisolabididae > Euborellia > Euborellia annulipes. The sequence continues at coordinate 5,457 of JAKCPI010014281.1, read as the reverse complement.
TCAACAATGTATAAAATCCACGGTGACACTTTCATAATGACTTTTCGCCAGCTCTGAAGATGGTTCAAATACGGAACCGAAACGTCAGCTGTGAATTAAATAAATAAATAAAAAAACTAAACTCTAGCTGCCGCGTCTTTCATTTCTCTACCCTCTTATGAATATAGCATTACAGCTATAAATTGCGTTTTGTGTAAATATTATAAATTAAATTAATATCCATTTAATGTAGCATATATAACGAGTAGAGGAACAGTGCTACCATCTTAAGTAAAATAAGGGACAGTGCTGCCTATTTTTAAAATGCTATAACGAGTAGTGTTACAGGAGGGGGCGATCGCCCCCCCCCCACCCCCCGAGAAGAAATTCAAAAGTTATAAAAACTAGTAATCTAAAGAAATTAGGATTTCCGCTCTTAATTTCAATTGAATTTGTTACCAATGAATTTAAATAAATAGGAAAGGGGTCTAAATGGCCATAGATGCCGACAAAGTCCTTAAATAAAAAAAAATAAAAAACCGCCCCCCCCCCCCGACAAAATTGCATTAATCCGCCCCTGAGTGGTGCCATATTTAGTAAAATAAGAGACAGTGCTGCCATCTCCGATGAATATAAATAAGATTGTTAATAAATGTAATAGTTATGTCATAGCTCTGAAGATGATGTGTTAACGTGGAAATGCTCATAAGCTAAAAATAAAAACCTTTTGAAACCTAACCTAGTGTTAGGCCTATTTATTTATCTATAATTAGATGATAATTTAATTAAATTTAAGAATGTTTCAACTAGTGCCAACGGTGAATTCTTTGGATTATATCTTAAATTATATTTAAAACAATTTATTTTTATTTAGAATAAATAATTCAATTATTAGACTATATCTTATAGAAGAGATAAATCCTAACGATTGACCAAAGACATGAAGTAAAATTATATTTTAGTTGCTGCACCCTTTGAGAAGTTCAGTGAAGCAAGGATCCCGTAGGCGAGCTAGAGAATACAGTGGGCGAAGCCAAAAGAGAACCTTGTGGCTAGTTTCAAGTCAAATTTTTAGTTTCTCTTACCCTATATATGGAATATATATAGAGAGAAAGTATTGCGATCATGTCAAAAATTCGATGTTGAGATTTTGATGGATATACATGTTTTGAGGTACCCTGAGACCAAAAAAGTGGGTCCCTCAAATTGGACTGTCTGTGTGTTTGTAACGATTTGTAGCATGAAAGAATTGAGCTACCTGATTGAAATTTTATATTTCTCCCGGACACTCAAAATAAGCTTTTGAACAAAATCGGCCAAAAAGTACTAATACAATGTACTTTTTCAGTTTATTTTTTTTCGATTTTCTCAAAATTCGCTCCAACAATTTTTTTTTTAAATTCATAATTCAACTATTTTTTAGATGCTCTTTAAAATGTATATTCTCATTTTGTAGTTGAAATCTTTTGGAAACCACTTACTTTACTCTTGTAGGAAAGATAGGAGAAATGGTTGCCATGGTAAGAGAATTTAAATCTTTTTCTTTTTAAATTAAAATTCATATTTATTATAGGCCGAAAAGCTATAACCTTTTAAAAAGTATATTAGTAATATTTTGTGAAAATTATTTGAAGTACACTTTGCTGATGCAATTCATTTTCCGTCTCTTCCTTCCATAGAGCCAATGTTAAAGGTCCCCTTTGGAACTTTTTACACATTTAAAAAAAAATTTTTCCAATTGTTATGAAATGTATTTATTTAGGATTCTCTATTTTGTATAAAATATCCAAATATGAGATTAAAATTTTGAAAAGTTGTGTGCTGTGCGCCAGTCACACCAGATTTTTTTACCAGCGACGTAAATGAGAAGTCATTACATTAAAAAAAAAAAGACTCAGAGGGATGAAAATAAAAGACATAATAAAAATTATCACTTTAGAGATATATGAATCCAATTAATTATAAAGCTTATAAAAGTAATCTAAATATGGTTTGAGCCTCTTTTTGAGAAGCCATTTTTTTTTTTAACGTACCTTTATATTTATTCATTCATTTTATAAATAAAGACGTTAATAACTTGTAATGTTAAAGAGCTTTTTAAAGAATTATTTTTTATAGAGTTTTTAGATAAATTAAATAATTAAATTCACTCTCTTAAGAAGAAAGTTTCTCCACCCTATATCATCCTAGCTAGAATGTTTGGAAGTGAATACCCAGCATAAACAGATGACTTGAGCATTTCTCATGAATTTTTTCTTACCCCTTTGGAAGTTGGTTGACAAAACTTTTAAACTGTTTTTGTTTTCGCTTTTTTTTTAATTATTAATTTTTACTTTAATTTTTTAAAACGGTAAATACACTGATTCCTTTAAAAAAAAATGTTTTTTTTTTTTAGAAAATGAAGATTTAATTGAGTTTAATTAAAAAGATTAAAATAAGTAAAAGTTATTTAAGACGGGAATGATACTTAAATAGAAAACCTTAACTAATTAGAACTTTTCAAGTTTAAGTACTTAACGATATCCACCCAACTCCTAGACGAAAAAATAAAATGGTAAGGATTAATTTCTAATTGACACAAAATACTCTTAAGGCCGGTTGTTTAACTTCTAGTCAACTTATCTGTCAGATAGCAAACCATGTATTTAGTATTTTTCTCTAATTTAAGAGATATGTGTTTAAAAATAAAGAATGAATTTTTTTTTACTTTTTTCTCTTAGCATATTTAGATTTAAATGTTTTTCTGTCAGTTCAATTAGGTATGAAATCTGCATTATTACAAAAAGGGAGTAACAACTTTCCTCTACAAAATTTTAATAAAATGAAGTTATATCAAAATAAAATGTATTTAAAACTGCGTTAAAACCGCATAGGAATTAAAAAAAAAATCATAATAATAATGTTTAAAAATATGTTTCTTTAAAACAAAAAGAAATTTTGAATAATTCTTTGTTTTCTTACTCTTTACAAAATGCACAATTTTTTCCAGACAAAAATACGAAATAACATGTTAATTATTACAGTATATTCAACATGTTTTAGTCTTTCAAATTCATTTCACGGATATATAATTTTTCTTAATGTATATGGAAGGCATCATTACTTCCGCCCCGGATGACACCCACCCTAACTACGCCACTCCTTTCAATTATAATCTTTAATATGATTCTCTTGTTTTGTTTCTAATAATCAGGCCTTAACTTCTATATAAATAAAGTTTCGGTTTTTTAATGATAGTATTTCTTTGGTAGTTTGATAGATAAATTAAACAAAAGTTATATATATATACAGGGGCGCCGGAACGAATTTGAATCAGGGGGGCAAAAATTTTTTTTTAGAAAATTAAAATAATTTAATATGTTCAAATAGTATAAAACAAAAACAAATCTACTATAAAACTTTAAAAATTTTAAATAAAATCACAATTTTAATAAAATTAAAATTTTAAAAAATTTGCTAGTGATTTTATCAAAAATTTTTGGAAAAAATTTGAAAAAAAATGAATTTCTTACTCTTTTAATTTTTTTAATTTAGAAAATTTTATTTTTCAAAAGTAAAAATATATCATTTTTAAAAATAAATGAAATAAAAGAAGAAATTTTGCCCCCTCTGCCCCCCCTGTAGGATGCCAGGGGGGGGGGCAATGTACCCTGCCCCCCCCCCCCAGTTCCGGCACCTATGAATATATATATATAAATAAATAATATAAATAAAAATATAATATTAACATTGTATTTATAAAACAACCAATCATAAAAACTCATTACACCAATAAAATACACAAAGTAATAAAATTAAAAAATATTTTGTCTTATGATTTATGATTGTTTTATATATACAATGTTAATATTATATGTATATTTTAATAAGAACTGAAGATGGCTTTTAAATTAAAAACGTCTCCGTTGATTGGATCTGCATACAGAGTCTTTTTATTGACTGCTCCATCCCACAATTATCGATCTATAAATAAATAAAATTTGTTTTTAATATTTTATTTTACATTTTACCTACAATTTTAATTCCTCGGCCGCTAAGCTTTTTCTTCAAAGTTCTATTTTAAATTTTGGTAATTGAATTCCCCTCCTCATCCTCTCTCTCTTCTTTTATGTTCAAGATGGTTGACAGGCTAAGTTATTCTAGGGGCGTAGCTAGGTTTTTCAATAATCATGTGTCTTATGCAAATTAATAGATGTTTATGCAATCGAGTAGCAACTTGATAAAAAAAAAAGCCTACAAATGTTAATAGATCTTATCCTTTAAAGATTAAATGGTCTGCTTTATGAGCAGCACAATTTTCATCTCTAAGGTGTTAAGTTGTGAAATTTAAAGAGGAAAAAAAGTTAAAGCGAAAATCCTTGTTGAAAAATAATTATATATTAAGACTTAGAAAACTTTGTTAATTTATTTACTTTTTTTTTATTGATTTCAAAAGAGGTTTATTTTTTTTAAATATATAAGCTTGGTTTAAGAAACTATCAAAAATTTTCAAGCAATTTATTTTGTTAAATACCAATGTTAGAGTGTCTTTGAATATAGTATAGTATAAATCTCTAGATTTCTTTTATATTTTTTCACAAGTGTAATGAACCTAATGATTAGACTGATTTATTTTCTTTTAGAAATTGCTAAAGCGTAAATATAAATTAAAAAAATGAGCTAGTTTATCGTTAAACAACACTTTTAAACAAAAAAAAAAAAAAGAACAAAAGACATTTGTGGTGTATTGAAGATAGCGAAAAAACAGATTATTATAAATATATTAATTTGTATTTATAATAGTATGTTGAAATAAGTAACTTGTATTTGTAATTTCATTTATTCCGAGCCTTAGCCTGGGCCAAAAACCTCTTATTTAACCCTATGTTAAATCTAACAAAATGCGAAAAGTCGCGACAGTCGTTTAACCCAGGAGGTTCACCACCGTTTGATTTTTTTGTAAAAAATCGCTCTAGATTTTGTACGGTCGCCGCTCTAAGTGCCTGGATAGTGAAGCCCTGAGCTTAGGCAACCAAAATGCTTAGCCGTCGGAAGTGTTGTCTTAATCTCCTTTCTCGAACACATCAGGCACTTGTGGTTCAGACTGTACCTTTGAAAATATTTAATAATCCTTCAAGTAAAATCTTATTCACTTCACTAGTCGATAAAAGAGTAAATAATAAAAATATCTTGTGAGCAAAATTAACTTACAAATATTTTTGTATTGTTTAGGATGATGTTGGATATAGAGAGAGCTTTTGAGCATCCTGTGCCTGGCAGCTGATGGAACATGGACCCCCAGACAAGAATCAATAGCAGGAGACTCAAGGTGATGACTCTGGAGATTAAAGGCCCTGATAATATTATAATTAATGGCGAGCCGAGATTATCAAACATTTTTTTTCCATTTTCCGTTTTACAGTCGAGTTGTTTAAAAGTGAGAAATTCAGGTGGCTGACTAAAAAAAATTTATGACTACTTTCTTTCTAAACAATCAAT
>JAKCPI010014280.1:0-35374 GCA_023213315.1 Euborellia annulipes | reverse complement strand
ATAAATAAATTTTTATTATCTTTCATTTAGAATTACAATATGCGCTCGAGGCGCTGTAATTTTACATTTTTTGTTTCGCGGCTTCAGACTATTCCGTCTTTTATCCTGCGCTGATGTGTGTTGGCCTCTGCTCTGCATATGTCCATTTTCATCTTTCAGAGAAAAATTGCAAAAAACTCTGTTCTTTTTAAAAAATAAAATTAATGAATAAAAAAAAAAAAAAAAAAAAAGTGTCCCTGTATAATTTTTCTCATTAGTTCAAACAAAATGAGGTCTAGTCCGGCATTCTTAGATTTTTTTTTTTTTATTTCAAGTCCTGTAGATATCATTTATTAGCGGGTTCTCATGGTTTGCGCATTTGAACTTGAACCTTGTGGATATTTTTTCTAAATTTTCCATCAACGGTTCAACTCCGAGTCCTACTTCGATAATCTCGTTGTTCGTGCCAGGAGGTGGTTGAGCGATGACTCTAAGTGTTTTTGATTGAATCCTTTTCAATGTTAAAAGATTCGATCGGGAAGCATAAGAAAACCAGGCTGGTGCTGCATATGTGATGCACGGTTTTACAAGCATTTGGTAGAGATTTATTTTTTCTTTTATCGGAAGTGCGCTACCTGGACGGATGAGGGGCCAGATTGCTCTGACCGCCTGCCGAGCTTTTTTATTTGCATATTGCAAATGCGCGGCCCAATTGCCTCTTCGATCCAATATGGCACCCAAATATCGAACTTTGTTTTTCCAACCATGCCGGTGACCATCTATGTTCACGGTAGTGTGAAGGTATTTTCTCTTCTTCGTGAAGAGAATGGCCTCCGACTTGGTTGGATTAACTTTTAATTTCCAGTCTCGAAGATAATCCAAGACCTTCTGCGTCTCCTCTTGGACTCTTCGCACCAAGCATTTAAAGTTTTTATTCGAATAATAAATACATGTATCATCAGCGTATTGAGCAATGTGTACATATTCAAGCCTGGGCATATCCGAAACATAGAGTGCATATAGGATCGGCGATAACAATGCTCCTTGCGGAACCCCCGCTCTGATTGGACACCATTTGGATCTCGCGTCCCCCACTCTTACTCTGAATACCCGCTCTCTTAAAAATTCCGCAATGATTTGACATAATGGCTCCGGTAGGCCAAATAAGAGTAATTTAACGGCAAGTCCCAGATGGTGCACGCTATCAAATGCTTTTGCCACGTCAAGAAGTATCATTGCCGTAGCCTTCTTAAGTCTAAGCCTATCTTTTATAAAGTGCGTCACTCTAACAATTTGGTGGACTGCCGAGTGAGCCCTTCTAAATCCAAACTGTGTATCAGGTAAGAGTTTTTTGTCATGGACTTCTTTTTCCAGCCATTTCAGAATAAGTCTCTCCGCCAACTTCCCCAGCACAGGTAAGAGGCAGATTGGTCTGTAGCTAATTGCTTGGGTGGGGTCCTTACCCGGCTTGTGAATCGGCACGATCTCACCTTTCTTCCATGCGGTTGGAAAGTAGCCTAATCTGAGCATACTCTGCAAAATTCTCGCCAAGAGAAGTATGGCTTTTCCTGGCAGGAATTTTACAAAGGTAGGCAGAATCCCATCATATCCTGGTGCCTTTCTTTGTTTTAACAATTTTATGGCTTCCCTCACGTGGCTCGGCCTTATAGTTGGTGTAAAGGTCTCAACTCCGCGCTTCTCTAGTTCTTCAGCTGCCTGATCAATAAGCATCTGCGAGGTGATTTTCGATTGCTCATTGTTGGTGAATTGGTGTTCATAGTTATCTGCAAGTATATCTGCTTGTCGCTCCGGGAGATATTCAAGGCCGTTCGCACCCTCAAGAGGTCCAAAAGCAACCTTGCCTCTCCGAAGTTGACGCGCGAATTGCCAGATGGATGTGTCTTTAGAATTAAGCGATTTTATTCTGTTTATCCAGATGTCTTGTCTCCAGATTGCAACAGCTTGCCTGACTTTATTAACTAGACTATTTAGTTCTGTTTTATTGGTTCTAAATCTGTGCCAAATCCTTCTTACTCTGTTTTTCTCTTCTATTAAGGCTTTAATTTCTATAGGGAGGGGGTCTCCTTTGAATAATAAATTTTTCTTTGGAATGCTTGAATTGGCGGCGAAAGTTATAGCTTTTGTTAGTGATTCCACGGCGGTGTCAATGTCTGTATTGGTTTGTATATGTGGAATATCTATCGAGCTGCAAATATGGAGGCGAAATTGTTTCCAGTCTGCTTTCTGCAAGTCCCATTTTTGGTGAGCTTTATATGAAACTGATTTGCGAAGGCGGACAGCTACTGGATTGTGGTCTGAGTTTAGTTCGTCCCAGCTGACTGCAGATGCATCAATATGAGACATTCCCTTGATTATAGTGAGATCAAGTATACTCGGATAGTATCGGGGGTTAGTTGGATACCTAGTGGGTTGGTTTGGGTAGATTATCTTCAGTCCTCGCTGCAAGCAAAGATTCAGAAGTTTTCGGCCATTCTCGTTGTCGCTCCTGCACCCCCACTCCACATTTCTAGCATTTAAGTCCCCCGTTAGGATGACTCTACTATCCATGTCCAGAATTGACGTGACATGTCGTTGAGTGAGTGGGCGGAATCTTGAGGGAGAGTTGTATACGCAGGCTATTGTAATTGGACCAGTCGGGGTGCTTATAGTTGCTGCTACTGCTTCCAAGTGGCCAGTGTCGCTAAGAGCGCGTTGATACGCAGTGATGTCACTTCTTATTGCTAGAAGCACCCCTCGTTTTGGATGGGAAGCGTCTGATCTGAAGATTTTGAATCCAGGTATGCGCAACCTGAGGTCTGGAGTGAGCAATGTTTCTGTAATTGCAATGACATGGGCATTACGCTGGTTGGAGAAGTGAATTAGTTCTGCAATTTTGTTCCTTAAGCCATTTGAGTTCCAGTTAACTATATTGATGTAAGGAAGTGTAGCCATTATCGAAAGATAGTGTCTCCTTCCTCCCGGAGAATCGAGTTACGCTCAGATGAGTCTTTTGCTTCAATAAGCTTTATGACCAAATTCAGAAATTTTGTTAGAATATTTATCATTAGGGCAGAGGTGAATTCTGAGCTGTTTTCAGGACCTTGTTCATTGGTTTTGAAACAGTGTTGTGCTGCCTGGGAGTAAGTTATCGTTTGTTTGGGAATAGTACGCTTTTGAACTAGAGAGTCTTGTCCACGACTATTTGGCAAATCGGGAAATTCCACTTTGTTTGATGAAGACAAATTTATAGATTTTGTTGAAGTTTGCTTTTTAGGTTTAAGGTTCACCGTTTTAACCCTGGCTGGACAGTCTGGGTTACTGGCTGCATGGTTACCTTTACAGTTTGCACACTTTAAGATGTCGGATTTACAATCCTGGTTTTTGTGCGGGCCGGAGCACCGCACGCATCTCTCAGGGAGGGTGCAGTTTACACTTATATGGCCCATTTCCTGGCACCTATAACATTGTTGTACCCTTTGGGAGCTTTTGAATTTCTCCCAATAGATTTTTGTGTAGAATAGGTGTTTTATTGAAGTAACAGGCTTAATATCTTTCCCAGGAGCATACTTTAAAATAAAGGTAGGTATTTTTATATCTGAACCCTTTCTTGTTAACTGAATGATATCTAACGGTTCATGTCCTTGGTCACGTAAGCTATTTCTGACTTCTTCACTAGTTACCGATCTGTGGAGCCCCTTTAACACAATTTTGACTGGCACTTCCTCCTCAAGGCCATATGTGTAAAATTGATAATTGTGTTGGACAAGGTAAGTTTTAATTATCTTATATTCATTAATGACATTAGTTTTTATAAGTGTTTTTTCATAATCTTCCCTAGCAATACATTTAAACTCCACTTCGCCCTTTACGAGGCTTCTAATCTTTTTAAAAAATACCGTGGCTTGCTCTAATTTACTTCTAATGACTAGCGGGGGAGGCCTTTTGGCTTTAACAGAAGGCCCCGTAGGCTCCTCAGGATCCATATTTACTTCTTCCAGCGAGCTAAAGCGATTGCTGGTGTCTATATTATATAGAGAAGCATCGCTTTCCAAGCAGGAATTGAATGAATTGTCTAGTGTTTTGTTAGTAATAGTGCGTCGGCGCTTACTTTTTTGCTCCTTGGGACTGGAGGATGGACCGGGTTTTGGCGAGGGCGGCGACTTCCCGCGTCGTAGAAGTGGCTTTTGCTTGGCTTCTGCTTTCTTCACATTTGAGCTTGATGATGCAGCTTTTGAGGTTGGCAGCTTGGCTGGGAGGGTCTTAGCCCGCGACCCTCCAGGATTGTTCATATTAATATTACCCGACAATATTCTTGAAAATTTATTATACAACTATTAAAACAGAACAAGAAGTAAACGATTTAGTAAAAATAAACGACTTTTAAACACGAAAATACAAGAAAATTGAATAATTAGACAAGCGTGAAAATTTTCCAATGTTTACAAACATTCACGGCTCGTGCGATCCCACACAAAAATAGAAAAGTTGAAATTTAATATATATGACGAATTATAAAAAAATAATTGTGAGATTTAATTATTCAATTTTTAAATTGATAAAATATAATATTTAAAATAATTTAAAATGATTCAAATACTAAATAAATATTGGGATAATATTTACAATAAGACTTTTGGGAGTTTAGTACTTTTTACAACTTTTTCAGGGAAAATACTCCCTCATTTCCCTTTATTAGCCTAAAAGAGGTGTCGGTAAGCCAATTTGATCGAGATATATGCCAAAATAACGAAAATTTTGAAGAAATACGAACGCCACACTAAGCATTAAAAAATGTATTATTACTTACTTTTTTGGGTTTTTTCTTTCTCCATTGTAATTTAGATGACAAAAATCTTGCGCCTGACCTATTCTGATTGAGATAACTAGATAAATTAATTAAATAGAGTAAAAAAAAAGATTAATAATTTTAATGATAATTGTTTATTTTTATAAATATTGAACGATAAAGGAGCTAACTTCATATTGAATTATGACTATTCACTGACTATTTAAAAAAAAAAACCTTGAGTTTGCTATACATAAGAATATCAACTTTTTTAGCCACAATTATTATTTGAACTCTCTATATAGGCTACTATTAATATTATTATAAAAATTAATATTTTTTCTTTCATTTTCACTCTTGGCTACTGAGTCCATTTAGGGATTTATCGTCTTTATCGGAAGTTTCCAAATTCTTTGGAGGACCGATGCTCTTTTCATAAGTCAATTGATAAATTTTTTATAAAAATGAAATGAAATTTTATATCACGATCAAAATTAATGTGTTAATCAATTTTGGGGGCCCCCGTATTCTACGGGGTCCTAGACATGCGCCTTGCTTATGATCCGTCACTGTCAAGAATATTTTAAAGAAGTTGCAGGAATCCCTTGTCCGAGAGCCGCCGGAGGCGGCTCGAGACCTTCGGTTAATTAAGGTCGGTTCTGTTTTAGATTAAAAAAATATTCATCCAGAATATTTTAAAGAACTTGCAGGGATCCCTTGTCCGAGAGCCGCCGGAGGCGGCTCGAGACCTTCGGTTTTAAGTTCGGTTATTTTATTTTTAGAAAAAAATTCAAAACAACTAGGGAATTCTCGGCTTTGGGTCGGTTCGGCTCGGTTCGGTTCGGCTCGGCTCAGTTCGGTTCGAAACCATCCAGTTAGAAGCGATTCGGTAGCTTTTAAAAAAAAATTTTCGGGACCGAAGGGCCCGAAAATTTATTTTTAAGGGCTACTGAATAGCTTCTAACTGGATGGTTTCGAACCGAACTGAGACGAGCCGAACCGATCCGAAACCGAGCCGAACCGAACCGAAGTCGACACTAGTGACAAAACAACTTCAGGGGTCCCGACCTAATTGTTTCGGTCCTTCGGTTGAAGTTCGGTTTCCTTCGATTAAAAAAAATTTAAAACAACTAGGGAATTCTCAGCCTTAGTGACAAAACAAATAGCGCTCGTAAATGGAAAGAACGAAAGAATCATGAATGTTGAGCTAATGTAAAAAAAAAAAATATTCTTTGTTTTTTTTTTTTAATGATCATGAAGTTAGCTCCTTTATCGTTCATTAAAAAAAAAAAAATAATAATAATAAACAATTATCATCAAAATTATTAATCTTTTTTTTTACTCTATTTAATTAATTTATCTAGTTATCTCAATCAGAATAGGTCAGGTGCAAGATTTTTGTCATCTAAATTACAATGGAGAAAGAAAAAACCCAAAAAAGTAAGTAATAATACATTTTTTAATGCTTAATGTGGCGTTCGTATTTCTTCAAAATTTTCGTTATTTTGGCATATATCTCGATCAAATTGGCTTACCGACACCTCTTTTAGGCTAATAAAGGGAAATGAGGGAGTATTTTCCCTGAAAAAGTTGTAAAAAGTACTAAACTCCCAAAAGTCTTATTGTAAATTCCCTCCAAATATTGTTCTCAGTTTTTAACATGCCTCTATTGATTTTCCATTTTCCAATTATTAAGTTAAGATTAAAAATGCGATTTTAATACCCTTAATTGAATAATTTTCTGAAAATTTTCAGTTAAACGCCTATGTACCGAAAAAAAAGTTTCACTTCCATCGTGATTTCATAAAACCACACAATGATTTTTTTATTTTAAGTCTTTCGATCAGGCTATTTTGAAGAATATATGTGACCCAGGCACATTTATTTATATCAATTTGGTATACAAATGATTCAATGGACCCGCCATCAATATTTACATTTGTCAACAGTTCTCACGAGGGGGAGAAGGAACAAAAGGATATTACAAAAAAAAAAAACAATGAAAACAACAACAAACACTGCTTATTAAAATGATTTTTGTTGCTGTTGTTCTAATGATTCGTTCAGAAGTAATAATAATCTTTCAATTATTTGAACATTTTGAACTCTGCTGTCCCCGGGATTAAAAACCAGGATCTCGAAAAATATTTAACTATAACTTAATCCAACGGCCTTAAAAGATTTGCTGCTTACAGTAGTGCAGTAAATTTCAACCACAGTGCCGCGGCACTTTAGTGGGCCGTCAAATTTTCAAATTTTTTATTATAAACTAATTCACACAGTGTAGGCTATTATAGATAAGTAAAAAACTTTTAAATTTATCTTTTTCTTTGTGTGCCGCCAAATTTTGATAAAAAATCGATAAAAAGTGCTCGCGACAAATAAAAAAAAAAAAAAAAGGTTGAAAATCACTGCAGTAGTAGTCCTATGGGAGAAATCGTAACTTTACCCTCGGGGCTTGGTGTAGGCGTTAGCGTGCTAACCTCGAATACAAACAATCGCGGGTTCAGACCCCAGGCAGTCCGATGATTTTATTTAAGCCATTTAGATACCAAAAGGCTTAAATAAGAATGCCTGGACCCCAAAAGATATATTAAAAAATCTGGTGTGACTGTCGTATAGCACACAACGTTCTCTTACCTTCAGTAATCGAAAGTTGTGTTCTGTGCTTGTCCCACCAGATTTTTTGTGTCGACATATATTTAGTTTCCGACGATATATTAGAATTCAAGATGTAAAATTTATTAGTATGGGAAAATATTTATATTTTGTTACAATGGCTCCTATCTTTCGCATAAAGTACAAGAGTAAAGTGGTCTTCAGAAAATTTCAATGGAAAAATGAAAATATACATTTGAAAGAGCATCTAAAAAATAATTGATTTTTGAATTTTAATCAAAATCGTTAGAGAAAATTTTGAGAAAATCCAAAAAAATTACATCAGTAAAGTACTAGTACTTTTTGATTTTGATAAAAAGCTTATTTTCACACCTCAGGTGGGTGCCTAACTTTAATCAAAATCGTTAGAGCGAATTTTGAGAAAATCGAAAAAAACTGAAAAAGTACATCAGTAAAGTACTAGTACTCTTTGGCCGATTTTGATTAAAAGCTTATTTTTCCGGTCCCGGGGGGTGTTTAACTTACACTGTTAAAAATTTTCGAGCCAGATTCATACACATGTATAGGAAGTCTGTTACACAAACTGTTTATGAATATTCATTTTGGGTATATGAGAAAGGTCATATACCAAAAATGAATTTTCACAAACCCAGATATGAAATTTTTCATATTCGGGTATATGAAAAAATTCATTTTCGGGTATGTGAATAAATTCATTTTTGGTATATGAAATTTAAATTACGGGTATATGAATAAATTCATTTTTGGTATATGAAATTTAAATTACGGGTTTATGAGAAATAATATACTTTTTTGTGAAAAATGAAAGTAGGAGAACTTTTAATTATAGACCACATATTTGTATTAAATATTTATTAAAAATATATAAATACTGTACAAATATATATATTTTGAATAAATATTTAATACAAATATGTGGACTATAATTAAAAATTCTCCTAATAATAATATTTCAAACCACAAAAGCTTTAATAAACAAAAATTAAAGTCCTTACGAGTTTATACTTTTGAGGGAAAGTGAGTTGTCTAGGTGAAATAATAGTTTTTTTTATTTATTTTATTTTTTATTTATTAAAAAAAAATTATATTATATTAAAATATACAATTTTACTAAATAATAAAACAAATTAAAGTATTAAAATAATAAATTTGTATCAAAAAATAAATTTTTATACATTTCCAAGTAAATTAAACACAAATACAAATCATTTTAATAATTTAATACAAAAAATATGTCGATTTTCATCTTCTTTGAGAAGTAATAAAGAGTTACATTTCCATTGCAGTATGATTGGAGTTTATTCCCTGGTTGGAGAATTAACTAACCTCACCTGAAAAATGACAAACAATAATTGATTTGAAATTGAGAAAAAAAAAATTTCAATGAAAAAATTCAAATTCAATACTTACGATTTTGTTAGTAAAATGTTCCTATTTCAATATATTGATTAAATATTTATATTTCATTTTAAATAATAATACACGTTCAATTATCTATGCGTTAAATCAGCTACTTCAAAAACAGAATTTGGTGCCAACCTGGTGCCAACCTAACCAATTTCTTGTATATTTTAAAATTAATTATTTTGGTGAAATTGTTAATTTTAATTTTAATTTCTATAGCTATTTAGTTGAATTACTTTATAAAAATTATTTAATTAGTATGACTTCATAAATATTTAAATAGTTTAGAGCGCGAATTTCAAACCAGAATTTAATCAATATAGATTTTGGAAATGAATTTTAAAAGAATAATTTCAAGTTTCCTTAAAATAATTATAAAATAATATTAATAAAAATTCCTTGAGGTAGTCGAGTTATTTGAGAACGTTTAGACCAGTGATTCTCAACTTGTCGCGGTACACTTTTAACGATTTCAAAATTTGGCGGCACACAAAGAAAAAGATAAGTTTAAAAGTTGGTAATTTGTTCATAAACTTTTATATTAATTTTAATTCACATTCTGGGTGTATTAAAATTAAACTACGAAGGTATGTGAAAAAAGAAGGAAAATTCATATTTTTTTTAAAGCGATACTTATTCATATACTTGTATATTAATTTTAACTCATATCCTAGGTCTATTAAAATTAAACCACCAAAGTTTATGAGATATGAATGAAAATTCATATTTTTTTTTACAGTGTAAATATAAAATTTCAGCCTCATAGCTCAATTCCTTCATGCTTTAAATTGAACACAGACAGACACACGGATATGTGTGTTTCCTAAAATTTACCAAGATCTTAATCTGTTTCAAGATTGTTTTATGAGATGGAACGGGGTTGACTAGAGTACAGAGGAACATACACGAACTCTAGTTAGTTTAATTTAACCCAGGTAGAAATTCAACCTTAAAACTAGCTAATATTAAGCTAATTTTCTAAGTTTAAGCTTAAAATTAGCTAACAAAATTAGCTTAGTTTAAGCTTATTTTGTAACGCTTTTCTAAGCTAGCAGCAAGCTTACCGAATTAGCTTAAAATTAGCTAAAAAAACTAGCTAAAAATAAGGTTGTTTTGTTAGCTTAAAATAAGCTTGAAATTAGCTTAAAATAAGCTTAAAATTAGCTAACAAAACTAGCTAAGGGCAAGGTTGTTTTGTTAGCTTAAAATAAGCTTGAAATTAGCTTAAAATAAGCTTAAAATTAGCTAACAAAACTAGCTAAGGGCAAGGTTGTTTTGTTAGCTTAAAATAAGCTTGGAATTAGCTTAAAATAAGCTTAAAATTAGCTAACAAAACTAGCTAAGGGCAAGGTTGTTTTGTTAGCTTAAAATAAGCTTGGAATTAGCTAACAAAACTAGCTAAGGGCAAGGTATGGTATTTTGAGTTAAAAAAAAAGTATTTGCAAAAAATAAAATTTTTATTTAAAATATTTTTCCAACACAAACAAAAGATATAAAATACATATATATGGACCATTTATTTTGAAAGTGGTGTAAGTCCACTTTTTACAAAAAATGAGAAATCACATAATTTATCAATATATATTTATTTTTAAAACATGCAGTTAATAAATCACCATGTTATATTCTTTATGAAACCAAGCACTTAGCACTGGACCTAAAAATCTAAAAAAAAATATTTAATCATTTAAGCTTATTTCTTATTTATTTTATATGTAATAAATATACTTACATAAATGATGAATAGCGTCTTTCAGGGGGGGGGGGGGCAAAAGAAATATTTAAAAAATTAGTTTGCACCCCTCGAATTTTTAAAACACAAATTTAAATTCTAAAAAAAAATTCACGATCCTGTCAGGCCTAAAGTTTAGAGTAGACTAACCTGACCAAAGCTGCCTGTGTCCACTCTAACTGTAAATTCTTTTGTTTACAAATGCTTCCTTTTTGGGTTTTTCCAGGTAGGCAGGAGGCAGAGTTGGGTTTCATACACGATTTTGCAGTTTTATACAAAAATTGCGGATAAAACTTGTATAAAACGTATAAAATGTATTAAACGTATAAAATGTATAAAACTTGGCTGCGCATGCGCAAACCCGACGAGAAAGGAAGTTCAAATAAAATTTCATTTTTCAATTATTAACATTTTGATTACATTACTCACTAAATAAAAAGCAAACAACATCGTCAATGCTTTAGAACATTATAAAATATGAAAAGCTTTTAAGCTGTTTTTTCAGGGAAAGGGGGTTGGTTTTTTACAGTTTTATACCTTTTATACATCGGCCTAGTTTTATCCGCGATAGTTTTATACATGTATAAAACCGTGTATTATACTCGGCGGGATAAAACTTGCCAACTCTGGCAGGAGGTCTTTTTTTTTTAAATTATAAATAAAAGAGTTAAAATTCAAGAATAATATTAGATTACTATTTACACTCATTCTAAGTAATTAAAAAATTCATTATTTAAATTTTATTTCATATACTGATACTCTGCCAAATTTATATTTATTAAGAATAATTATTCAAAATGATTTTTCTCAAATTAAAAATTTTTTTATATACATTTGATTGAAGAGCAGGTGCTATGGAGGGGGGGGGAGGGGGGGTTTGCCTGCGGCCCTGGTCAGTACCTTAAGATAAAAGTAATTACTTATTCGAATACAATACAACCTTATAGTATCAATGGAATGCAAGGTTGCTTTAAGCTAGATATCCAAGATAAAAACGAACCTTGAAATTAGCTTAGAAAACTAGCTAAAAACAAGCTAATAATAAGCTAAAAACAAGCTAATAATAAGCTAAAAACAAGCTAATAATAAGCTAGAAATAAGATAGCAGCAACCTAAGGAAACTAGCTAATAACAAGCTAATAACAAGCTAATAATAAGCTAATAATAAGCTAATAACAAGCTAATAATAAGCTAATAATAAGCTAGAAATAAGCTTAAAAAACTATCTTAGACTCTAAGCTTAAATAAAGCTAATTCTAAGCTAATAACTTGTCCGACTAAGATAAATTTCTACCTGGGAACTATAAAAATTTTCTTCGGTACTTATAAGTAAGCACCTCTCCCCCCCCCGCCCCTAACATTAATGTCTTTGCAGCTAGTTATTTACAAGTAGAGAAAATCAATTTGAATAATAAAAAGACATAATAATACAATTAAAAAGCAATATACATTTGCATAATTATACCCTTTAAAGGCAGCCGAGTTCAAAATGATCAAATAGAAACCATTGAGAGAGAGAGAGAGAATTTATAATTATTACTTCTGAATGAATGACTACAACAACAACAACAATATTCATTTGAATGAGGAATGTTTGTTGTTGTCTTTAATGTTTTTACTTTCTCTTACCTCTATATGGACCCTGTTAGGCAAGTGTGTCAAGCGCCAGGTACCGAGATTTGAGAAAATTAACATTAAAGTTTTTCTGATTTAAATTGTTTTGATTAGATTATATATCACCTTTTTTTTTTGTCCATTGTGCAAGTAAATACTGTAATTCCGGCAAATATTCATAAATTATCTCTAAAAATACGACTAATTTAGAGAATAAACAATAAAATATAAAAAATTATTATTGCAAAATTCTTTAAGTCCAATATATATTTGTAAAAATGCTTCAAAGTCTCTTGATTGCAAATTAATCTATGCACTATTTATATTAAGGTTGTTCGGATAGTACATCGTAAGTCATAATAGAATCTAAATTTTTTTTTAAATAAAATTAAAAATTTGAATGCCAAAATTCCTTATTATAATTTAGTCGTGACCTATCAGAGTTTATAATTGTATTAAGTTAATAATTTAATTACCAAAAATAATAAATGAATGACTTTTGACTCGAGCAGTTTTTCACGTAATATAGAACTGGCAACATTGCATTCATCAACTATCTATTTTAAATCTTAAACGCCTTAAATTTTATTTTATTTAATATATTACAATGTTTAATGCAAATCAGTTTAAACACAATGGACGATTTGCGAGAAAAAATATTGTAAAATTGAAAAAAAAAATGTAATTGACAGCGAGAAAAGACACTTATGTTATGCGGCGTTGCCAGGCTGGTCTGACTCTCGAGAATTCATTATTTTTAAATATTAGCGACTGTCATTTTGGAGAATTTTTTTGACTTTCTTGTTAAAATATCTTTAAAAGCGGTCGGCAGAAACTTTTGGTTTTATTTTTAACGTATTCCTCGGAAGTGAATTAATAAAATGTAAGTTTTTTTGTTTTTGTATCATTTGCACAGATGCCTATATAATTCGATATGTGTGCGTTTCGTCGTTATTCCCCATAGGCTACATGTTAAATTTCAATTTTTTTAAAATTAATTACACGATAACCCTGTGTCAGATCTGCTTCAAAATTTTATTTTATACGTATTTGATAGTGATTAATAACATATTAAAAAATTAGCTTTTAATCTACCAAAGTGCTTTAATGTCCGAACAACATTAATAAAATAATTTTAGGTTTATAATTCAAAAATTAAAAGGGAGATATTATTAAAGTTCTTTTATGGTTATATTTAATACTAGTAGCATAGAAACTTTTTATCAAAATTAAATTAATAAATTTTAAATAGTATTAATATTTTAAAATTAAATACAAAGTGATAACAAAATTTTCTCATCAATTAATTCATGAATGGAAGTGAACATGGCAACAGTAAATTAAAGTTATAATGACCTTAATATTATTTATTTTGTTGTCTTTTCGAAATCGCACTGATCCTCATCTCCATTATCAGGAATAATAGACTATCAAAAAATTAAATTTTGACATCTACGAATTCATTTCTCATTTTTCAAAAAAAAAAGGATTTTGATTTATTTAAGGTAAACAATATATAATATAGGTTAAATAAGTTTTTAATGGTGGCTCTCCCAAAATCTATTTGAATCTGAGCGTTGAAGGCAACAATCGGGAGCTCTCTCCGAACAATGCAAATTTTCATTGAAATCGAATTATTTTTTTTAATCCCCCATATTGGTTCCGCCATATTTTTTTTTGAAAAAACAATGTCAAATTCGAAATCAGCGACCTCACAAACCCTTGTGTACTGAATTTCAGAGAGATTAAATAACGTTTTGGACTTTTGACCATGTTTTCGGGATTTGGAACCACTCTGCTTTGTTGGGAAAACCATAACCATTTTCCGGGCATATCAATAGAAAATAAAATCTAGATATAGTTCTGAAAATGCATTCAAAATGTCGTCGGCACTTTGTGGGATTTTTTTTTTTTTTTTTTTTTTATATCCATCCACTAAAATTTTAGGTCTGAGTTTTCTTTTGACGTCTAAAAAAGAAAAATTAGACCTTGATATTAAAAAAAAAAACGGTTCAAATTTTTGTGTGATTACCGAGACTGACTGACAAAACCACTTTCTCTAGTACAAATTGATTTCGCGAGAGAGAGAGAAATGTCAGGTAGGCAGACGTCATTCCTGTTTATTAAGAGAATATAAATACAGTATATATTATGAGTAGAGAGAGACCGGATTTCTCTGCAAATGCATATTTTATTTATCATCAAATAGAACCCAGTAGATAATGATTATTCTACAGAGGCCAAGAAAAAAAAAAAATATATATTATTTTTTTTGTGTAATTCCTCTTATTAGAGTTATTCCTGGTTATGGGTAACGCTGATTACAAAAATGCCATCAGTTTTGCCCCATCACTTCAGATTTTAGAGATATAGGATCTTTTATCCAATTAAAGTTTTTAAGATAAAGAAATTGTGAGAAAATTTCAGAAAAAAATTCTGATGTAGGTCTGGAGATGCAACCGAAATGTCGGCACGTTGTGAGAGTTTTTTTTTTTTTTTTTTTTTCTTATCCATCGACTTCTCTAATATTAATGCAAAGATTTCTTTTGTCGTCTAATAAAACTAAAAATAAATTTGCTCTTTTTTTTAAATAATTTATTAACAACTTTTGGACACTTCCCGTTTTGCCCAAACAACTTGCTTATTTTCTATAGAACACACTATTTATTTAAAAACTAAGATGTACATGTATGCACTTAATGTCTAAAATGCATCGTTTCTGAGTTATTTCATATTTAGCGTTCACCTTTAAAAATTAATAAGAATCTTGCTTGTAGAATTAATTTGATCAATTAGAACTCTTTCAGGTCTATTCTTTAAAAACAAATTTAAAATAAACAAATGGGTGTTAAAAAGTAATGTAAGCGTTAAAAAATGCTATTCAAAATAGGAAGTGATTTTGAAAATTTTTTAAGCTTACATTAATTTTTAGCACCCAATTGGTTATTTTAAATTTTAACGCCTTTTTTTCTGTTTTTATGTAGAATTCAAAAATACTAAAATGTATGTTCTGTTTTAAAAATAGGGTACGAGAAAGTAAAAATTGAAAATTAACAACTTTTTGTTTTTCAGGACATAAACAATTATTATAGTCACCCTGTAGATAAAATATGAGTTTTTATGATTCTTGAATGTCTAATAAAGAGTTCTAATTGATCAAATTAATTCTACAAACAATAGTTTAAAGATGGACGTTAAATTGGTAGATTTTACAGACAATCTTTTAATGGTGGATTTGCAGCAATATTTTACCTTTTTTTTTTTTTTTTACCTTGCATATTATAGCATTTTTATCTCTTATTGCGTAAAAATTCCATCTTAAATAATTTTATAGACTTTCTTTGGTATTCCAGTTATTTTTTTTTTTTTTTCACATCAATCATCACCGAATAAATTTTAAGTACTTAGCCTTTACCGATTATATCGAGATCGTCACGTCACACCTGATTATATTGGGCCTTAGAGGCAACTCATAATTTTACGTCATCTAATAAGGAAAATATTTTAAGAAAAGATGGTGGTGTCGGTGTGAATCAAATATCTCAAAAACAAGAAGAGCTATGGGTTTGAAATTGGATTTATGTCCTTAGGTTAAATTAAAAGTGAAATTGGTTGAAAAAATTCATCTGACTCATCTTTCCGGGATTATGCCAGAAACAGACAGACTTGTTGTTTATAATCGATTATTACTTTCTATACTACGAATAATTTGTTTTAGGTCACCAATTTTCTTCCTACTCCCGTTTAAGAAAGAATCTATCCAATTATCAAATGATGGATGTTTTAGAGTGGGTCAAATGATTTGATTTGACTCCCGTTTATATAATAGAAGACTAGCCGGGGGGAATGCCTCCTTCCCCTCTCCCCCCTCCTGTTTTTTCAAATCTCTTCTTGAATTAATTTTAGCTATTTGAAAGAGAATTAAATTTTAATGTTAGTTTATAAAGAACAGTTAAGGGGGAACAGAACCGAAGGTGTTACGCATGTTTTTCCCGATAAGATGGCGTTGTGTGTCACAAAAAGTATGCCTAAAAAATCAAGTAATTCAAAAATTTGCCAAGAGATGTCAGAATGGTAGATAATAATATTTAATGCATTTGGTTATTTCATTGATCTTTTAACAATAAATTCTTTATAAATGTTATTATATATTATGTATCTTTTATAAAAGCATAAAAATATATAAATATAAGCCAGATATAGGCTAATACTATATCGGCTGTTAGACTAGCCTGCCATCTATTGCAAGAATGCTGAACTAATTTGACAGTTGATTTTTAAATAAATCATCTAAGCTTATTTTAAAAATTTCTTAATTAATATGTGATTAATAATAACAATAAATTCATTTTTAAATTAAAAAAAAATTAAAGATTATTGGGACAGATTGTTTTTTTGTATTTGCTTGATAACAAAACAATTAATTACGATAATTTTTTAATAAGTCATTAAAAAAATTATAGCTCGATGTCCCAATAATCCCTTATGAATTTAATTCAGTTAAAAAAAAACCGCATTGAAAAGTTCCTTATAATAGTCTAGTTTTTTTTTAAAGTACGTTAACGACATCCTGAGAATTTTTTTTATTATTAAGTTATACCTTATTTTGTAGTTGTAATTTTTAATTAAAAAAAAAAAATTAAATAGCAAATAATATAAAAATGATTTATGAATAAATATATTTTTGTTGTTGTTGTTGTTGTTGTTGTTGTTATTAACACTTGAAAGTGTAAATAGACAAAGGAAGAAGAAAATTGCATCCTCATTGCCGGTTTAGATAGCACTAACGCATTTAATAGTTAAATAGCCAGAACAAATTCCATTTTTGTTTTTTTTTTATTTAATATAATATGCTCATCAAATAAAAAAAAAGAAGAAGAGATTATTTAAAGTTTTGTTGTATTGCAAGAGGAAAAAATAAAATAAGAACGGAAATACGCATTTGGCTATCCGGTGGCTGTATGTATGTATTTGCTTGAATTTACTACACAAAAATATATAAATAATAATTATTATACGTGCCCAGAAGAGGTCCTCGCACCGCGGGGTTCAGGAGTGACGTCTAAACGTACTTAAAAAAAACTAGACTATTATAAGGAATTTTTCAATACGGTCTTTTTTTTAAATGAATTAAATTCATAAGAGATTATTGGGACATGGAGCTATAATTTTTTGAATGAATTATTAAAAAATTATCGTAATTAATTTTTTTGTTTTCAAGCAAATACAAAAAAACAATCTGTCTCAATAATTTTTTTTAAATTTAAAAATGAATTTATTGTTATTATTAATCACATATTAATTAAGAAATTTTTAAAATAAGCTTAGATGATGTATTTAAAAATCAACTGTCAAATTAGTTCAGCATTCTTGCAATAGATGGCAGGCTAGTCTAACAGCCGATCCTCTAGTAGCGTATATCTGGCCTATATTTATATATTTGTATGCTTTTATAAAAGATACATAATATATAATAAATATTTATTGTTAAAAGATCAATGAAAATCAACCAAATGCATTAAATATTATTAGCTACCATTCTGACATCTCTTGGCAAATTTTTGAATTACTTGATATTTGGGCATACTTTTTATGACACACAACGCCATCTTATCGGGAAAAACATGCGTAACGCCTTCACTCTCAAGCCCCCCTTAACTAGAAGTCAAGCAACCGAGTGTTTCGACGGAGCATTAATTACAGAGAGAGAGAGGCAAGCGGATTAAAGAAATTAAAAGCTTAAACACTTTGGTATTTATTCAAATTCAATAAATTATCATTTTAAATTTTAAACTTTCGAAATATAGAAATCACAAACGTTATCTAATAGGCATTAATTAATTGCAATATTAAAATAAAAATTTTTGATTTTCCACTCACTCTCTCTCTCTCTCTATGAACAAGAGAGAGAGAGAGAGCAATTAAAGCAACGATGCGGCTCAATTCTTCCCCCCCCTCCCCCGGGGGGCTTTTTTTAATGAATTTCTTCTTAATTTGCTTACATTTCTCCATCATTCATGCATTCATAATTTAAAGAAAAAGGCACACGTGCATAAATATTTTGTATTTGATTATGAGTTAATTTAAGTAGACTGATTCTTACAAAGATCCGTATGAAAACTTCTGGTGTGACTGATCGCACAGCACACAACGATTTCTTACCTACACTGTTAAAAAAAAATATGAATTTTCAATCATTTTTCATATACTTTCGTGTTTAATATTAATATACCCAGAATGTGAAATAAAATTAATATAAAAGTTTATGAACAAATTACCAACTTTTAAACTTATCTTTTTCTTTGTGTGCCGCCAAATTTTGAAATCGTTAAAAGTGTACCGCGACAAGTTAAGAATCACTGGTCTAAACGTTCTCAAATAACTCGACTACCTCAAGGAATTTTTATTAATATTATTTTATAATTATTTTAAGGAAACTTGAAATTATTCTTTTAAAATTTATTTCACAAATCTAAATTTATACAATTCCGGTTTGAAATTCGCGCTCTAAACTATTTAAATATTTATGAAGTATATTAAAATCATACTAATTAAATAATTTTTGTAAAGTAATTCAACTAAATAGCTATAAAAATAAAAATTAAAATTAACAATTTTTACCAAAATAATTAATTTTAAAATATACAAGAAATTTGTTAGGTTGGCAACAAATTGAACTTTCTCATATATATTCATAAACAGTTTATGTATTAGACTTCCTATACTTGTATATAAAGTTTTCTTGAAAATTTTTAACAGTGTAGATAATAATTAAAAACATTCAAAAAAAAATCTGGTGTGACTTAACGCCCAGCGGAGTTTTTGTGTCGAGATATAATTAGTTTCCCATAGCACCTTGGTTAGCTTGGTCACTTGCGTTCAAAATAATTACAGAGAATTTTGAGAAATTAAAAAAAAAAATTTTACGCTTCAGTGGGAGGAAAGGGGGGGGGGGGGTATATTTCAAAAAAAGAAATAGAGATCGTTTATTTATTTATTTTGCTTTTTGACCTCTTCTTCGTTCCTCTCATCTGTTTTTCTCCTTTATCCGCTCTCTTCTCACACACACACAGACAAGTTGCACACACCTAATAGAATTTCACTCTTCAACCATCACCCAGATGACGTTTATTTATTTATTTATTTATTAATATGTAATACATATTTTGTTTTTTTACTTTTACTTGGCCCGGAACCGAAACGAGATCAGTTCGAGTAGGCTTGAAAAAAAAAATTCTTTTTGATTGCTAACAAAATAAATATGAAACAATCATTTTGTTAAATATTAATATAATACATTATGTTTATAGATAACAAAATTATTTATACATTTTGCTCTCGAAATTGTTTGAAACACACTTGACTCTTGTGCAACGGCTACGGTTGGTTGATGGGCCAAGATAAAAATTGAAATTTAACGAGTAGTCTATGGGGAATGTCGACGAAATGCACACATATCGAATTATATAGCCACCTCTGCATTAGATACAAAAATAAAAAAACTTACATTTTATCAATTTACTCCCGAGGAATACGTTAAACATAAATTCAAGAGTTTCTGCCGAAGGCTTTTAAAGATGTTTTAACAAGAAAGTCAAATAATTCTCCAAAATGACAGTTGCCAATATTTAAAAATGAGTCTAGCAACGTCGCATAAAATAATACACTTTTCTCGCTGTCAGTTACATTTTTTTTTACGATATTTTTTCTCGCAAATCGTCCATTGTGCTTAAACTGATTTGCATCAATCATTGTAATATATTAAATAAAATAAAATTTAAGGCGTTTAAGATTTAAAATAGATAGTTGATGAATGCAATGTTGCCAGTTCTATATTACGTGAAAAACTGCTCAAGTCAAGTCATTCATTTATTATTTTTGGTAATTAAATTATTAACTTAATACAATTATAAACTCTGATAGGTCACGACTAAATTATAATAAGGAATTTTGGCATTCAAATTTTTAATTTTATTTAAAAAAAATTTAGGTTCTATTTAGACTTATCCGAACAACCTTAAACAATAATATGACATAATGAATGAAATTTGAATAATTTTGTGTCGAGAATAATTTAATTTCCTCTACAACGAACGCCCTTGTCTTAGAGCATTCCATTGGTGTAATAAAATAAAAAAAAAGGACATATAACTTCCCAATTTCACTTCCGTTTATCTCCTCCCCCCTTCCCTTCTTCTTCTTCGCATATTTTAAATTTGCAAACTCAAATATCATATCATGCACACGCACGCCATGTCCGAAATAGCATTTAAGGGATCTTGCTCCACTTTGCGCGCTCGCATGACTACGTTAATTAATTGACGCCCGCGCTCACTTTCCGTTGTGGTTAATTATATGTTTAGGGCTAGCTATTATATTATTTAACAATAAGAGGATCTAATAAAATAAAAATTTGGACTTTCTTTCTTTTCATAACCAAAATATTTATGAAATTGAGCAGACATTTGGTTGTCTATGTTCATTGGACTCCACTTTTGTCTTATTCTTTTACGTTTGAACAGGGGTTAGACAAAATAATTTAAACACCGGACATATTTATTTATTAATAATGTGTTCAGCCACCATTTGCTTGTTGAAATTTTTATTAGAATTAGGAAAAAATCTGGTGTGACTGGCGCACAGCACACAACTTTCTCTTACCTTCGGTAATCGAAAGTTGTGTACTGTGCTTGTCACACCAGATTTTTTGTGTCGACATATATTTAGTTCCCGACAGTACGGAACATATGAATTCAAGATGTAAAATTTATAAGTATGGGAAAATATTTATATTTTGTTACCATGGCAACCATTTCTCCTATCTTCCCTATGAAATACAAGAGTAAAGTGGTCTTCAGAAGATTTCAATCGCAAAATGAGAATATACATTTTAAAGAGCATCTAAAAAATAATTGATTTTTGAATTAAAAAAAAAATCGTTGGAGCAAATTTTGAGAAAATCGAAAAAAACTGAAAAAGTACATCAGTAAAGTACTAGTACTCTTTGGCCGATTTTGATTAAAAGCTTATTTTCACGCTCCCGGGGGGTGTTTAATTTAAATATAAAATTTCAACCTCCTATCTCAATTCCTTCATGCTTAAAATTGAACACACACACACACCCACAGACAGACCATGTTTCGAAAACCACTTTTTTGGATTCAGGGGACCTCAAACCGTGTATATCCATCAAAATCTCGAAATCGAATTTGTGACATGAATCCAATACTTTCTCTCTATATATATATTACATACAGTATATTCATAGGTAAGAGAAAGTTAAAAAAAAAAATCTGGTGTGACTGGCGCACAGCACACAACTTTCTCTTACCTTCGGTAATCGAAAGTTGTGCACTGTGCTTGTCACACCAGATTTTTTGTGTCGACATGTATTTAGTTCCCGGCAGTAGGGAATATTTGAATTCAGATGTAAAATTTATAAGTATGGGAAAATATTTATATTTTGTTACCATGGCAACCATTTCTCCGATCTTTCCTATGAAGCACAAGAGTAAAGTGTGCTTCAAACAATTTTGTGGGCAAAACGAGAATATACATTTGAAAGAGCATCTAAAAAATAATTGATTTTTGAATTTTAATCAAAATCGTTAGAGCGAATTTTGAGAAAATCGAAAAAAACTGAAAAAGTACATCAGTAAAGTACTAGTACTCTTTGGCCGATTTTGATTAAAAGCTTATTTTTCCGGTCCCGGGGGGTGTTTAACTTAAATATAAAATTTCAGCCTCATAGCTCAATTCCTTCATGCTTAAAATTTGACACACACCCACACACCCACCCACCCACCCACCCACCCACCCACCCACCCACACACAGACAGACCATGTCGCGAAAACCACTTTTTTGGATTCAGGGGACCTCAAAACGTGAAGATCCATCAAAATCTCGACATCGAATTTTTGACATGAATCCAATACTTTCTCTCTATATATATATTACATATATACATAGGTAAGAGAAAGTAAAAAAATCAATCAAAAATGAACATGAAATTAAAATATTTAATTTCCCAAATTATTTGTTTTAATTTAAAATTTGACCTCGAGATTTTGAAACGAAATTTATAATAATAAATATTAATGTGGAATTTTCGAGTGTTTTTTTTTTCTTGTTGTTTTTTTTTTAATAAAAATATTGAATTGGGGTTCTGTTTTCCGATAAGCATTCTCAGAAAATGATTAAGAAATAACAACAAGAACGAGTGAATATTGAATACTGGCGGCACTCAAATAACCATCGAGTTATCGGTATAAAGAATAAAAAAATTATTTATTTGATATTTCTGCTTAAGAGACGCAAATAGATCGCAACGCTTTGATACATAAGTAGTTAATTCCCTGTTTATCCTTGTTATTGAACAGTATCTATTAAATTGTTTAAAATATGTCATTTATCAAGCAAGAAGACATTTCAAAGGATGATATCAAATATCCAATTCATATTGGTAAGATATTTTTTTTTTTTTTATTTAAAAATTTCACTCGTTTTTTAAGGCAGTGGTTTCCAAAATTTATGTTACCACGCCTCCCTTAAAAAGATTTAATCATATGGCGCCTCCCCCCCCCCCCTCTTAATATATAAAATAATACAAACAAAAATGTTTAAATAAATTTTAGCCCGGTCAACTTGGCCATAAAAATATTGATCAAATTACAATAAGTCCCACAAAGTTGAAAATTAGTGGAGACCTTGGTTGGGTAGACCATTACAAATAAAATACCAAAAGTCCCCATCGATCCCATGTGTGATAAAAGAGCTATTCAAGGACAAAGGTCAAAATTTTCGGTTTTTCGAATTTTTCTCGTGAACGGTAAGTTTATACAAAAGAACATGTCAAACAAAAAGGGTAGATCATAAAATTATCTACAAAAATTGTTCTTATACTTTTTTGCGTAAGAATCACCGTTTCTGAGATATTGCGATTCAAAAAATTGAAGAAGTTACATTTTATATAATAATTAGGGCTCGGATTTATAGGCACTAAAAATCTTTAAAATAGGCAGGCAACTAAGCACTAAAAATTATTAAAATAGGCACTTAAAAAGGCATTATTTAAGAAATAATATAAAAAATTTAAAAAATTGATGTCTTATTTTTGGAAACAAAGATAAAACAATTACCTCCTTTGCACAAAGATGGGTGAATGAGGGCGGAGGGGGTGAAGCCCAACTGGGGCGCCATTTTCGTTCGACCTTTTTTTTTTTTTTTTTTTAAGTAAGCTTATTCAAATCTCGTTCGATTTTTTTTTTGTAATTTTTCTCCGGATTTGTGATATAAAATGAATTTATTGTAAAATTTCAAAAAAAAAGCCGAAATTGGCTTAAAATAGCCTATTTCAAGTTATAATACTTAAAATAGGCACTAAAAAAGGCATTTATAGATGAAATAGGCACTAAAACCTGAAATCGGCCAAAATAGGCATTATAGGCACTAACAAATGCCTCTTATTTTATTCACAATTTCATGAAACGTATACATATCATATTGGCCTAAATTTTAAGCCATAAATTAAAAAAAGGCAAATAGGGCGAAATCCGAGCCCTAATAATAATGCACACTACGGTGGCCATATGAAGTCGACTTTGAAATTTTCTATTATAATTAGGAACCGACCGAATATTCGGTTTCGGTTACGGTTTCGGCCAGTTTCGGCCAAAAATCATGGTTTCGGCCGTAGTTTCGGTTTCGGCCAAAAAGTGGCCGAACCTTTCGGCCGGCCGAAACCAGAGTCTGAAAAAATGGGATGAGACTCGCATGCAAAAAAAAAAAAAGGTCAAATAATTTGCACTTGAGGGAGAAAAAAATTTAGTCTCCCTAAAAAAAAGGTAAAATGATTTTCACGGGAGGGAAAAAAAAATTCAAAAAAAAAAAAAAAGGTAAAATGAAAAAAAATTTTTATAGGAAATTCAAGTTTCGGTTTCGGTTACGGTTTCGGCCGAAACTAAGGTTGAGGCCGAATATTCGGTTTCGGTTTCGGCTGAAAATCTTGTTTCGGTCGGACCCTAATTATAATATCCGGTTAAATATGATAACCAAAATTAAAGAGCATTAAATTTGCTTTCTAGTGTTATTATAGAAAATTTTTGTTAAGATATTTATAATAGAAAATTCAAAAATCGACATCATATGGCCACCGTAGTGTGCATATTTAACTTTTAGAATCGCAATATCTCAGAAATGGTGATTCTCACACAAAAAAGTATAAAGACAATCTTTGTAGATACTTTAATGATCTACAATTTTTGTCTGACCTATTTTGTTGATTAAACATACCGTTCTGGAGAAAAAACAAAAAGACCGAAAATTGACCTTTGGCTATGAATAACAATTTTAGCACACATGGGATCGATGGAGACTTTTGGTATTTTGTTTGTAATGGTCTACCCAAGGTCTCCACCATTTTTTAGCTCTGTGTGAATTATTGTAATTTGAAAATGTCTATTTTGATTGGACTTTATATAAAAATATTTTTTTTAATTCATTTTATTTATAAAACATTAGCAATCATTACTAGTTCATATGTGACCGAAATGTCGGCCCTGGTTTATTAATAAATTGAAATATAACTAGCTGCTTGCTCATTCTCTCTACCTATTTGATTATCAACACTCAGCTATATACCTCCTTCAAATAAAAAAGAATATCAGTAAAGTACTTGTACTCTTTGGACAATTCTGTTCAAAAGCTTCGTGTTACATGCCAGAGGGGTACCTAACTTAAATATCAAATTTCAACCTGCTAGCTGTTTCCGAAGCCTGCCCTCCCCCTAGCTACGCCACTGTCTACCATAAATAGATGCAAAACAATTGGGCCAGCAAAAATGACAGCTTTCTATGAAGTTGGCCATTTAACCGCAAGGGCGCATTGTCAAATTGTATCATTTATAATAGTACCAAAATTATAAAATAAATAAAAATAGTAATTATATTAGTATTGTTTAAATTTTAATCGTTAATATTAGGTTACAAAGCAAAAAATGTTTAAATATTTAAATTTAGTAAAATAAAAATAATAAATACGTTGGTTGCTCTGACTTTCAGATGTTAAATTATAAAGAAACTGGGAATATACTATAACCTCACTTTTTTTATTCATTAGATGAATATCTATAATAATCAATAACATCGCTTAATACGTTTCAGAAACTAAAGATAACTCAATTAAATTAATGTATATCATTTGATACGCTATGTATAAACTAGACATGGGTCGATACGCGATTTTGCTGTACCAGGTACTCGCTGTTACAGGTACTTGTTCGTACCCGATATTTTTATCAGATATTTTTGTACCCGATACAGATTTCACTCAGCAACGCTAACTTCACATAAATACAAGTAACAGATTCGATACGTAGTAATAGTAGTAATTTTCTTGGTCTCCAACCGTTGGTAATTTAGCCACAAATCTGATTTGATACTTCTATCATTGTGAAGCTATCAATAAGAACTTGCTTAACTTGAAAAAAGAATAAACATGAAACTATTAAAATATACTTTAGTAATATACAAGGTGTACTTTTATTTTAAAAAAAATAATTTTTCAAAGTCAAATAAATAAAGAGTACCCCAAATGATATGTCATTTTACTAGAGACTAAATTAACATTTTTCAAAGTTTTTTCCCCCCTGTATTTATAAATATTCTTTACTTGAAAAATCTGGTGTGACTGTCGCACAGCACACAACTTTCTCTTACCTTCGGTAATCGAAAGTTGTGTACTGTGCTTGTCACACCAGATTTTTTGTGTCGACATGTATTTAGTTCCCGCCAGTAGGGAGTATTTGAATTCAGATGTAAAATTTATAAGTATGGGAAAATATTTATATTTTGTTACCATGGCAACCATTTCTCCTATCTTTCCTATGAAGCACAAGAGTAAAGTGTGCTTCAAACAATTTTGAGGGCAAAACGAGAATATACATTTGAAAGAGCATCTAAAAAATAATTGATTTTTGAATTTTAATCAAAATCTTTAGAGCGAATTTTGAGAAAATCGAAAAAAACTGAAAAAGTACATCAGTAAAGTACTAGTACTCTTTGGCCGATTTTGATTAAAAGCTTATTTTTCCGGTCCCGGGGGGTGTTTAACTTAAATATAAAATTTCATCCTCCTAGCTCAATTCCTTCATGCTTAAAATTGAACACACACACACACACACACACACACACACACACACACACACACACACACACACAGACAAACCATGTCGCGAAAACCACTTTTTTGGATTCAGGGGACCTCAAAACGTGAAGATCCATCAAAATCTCGACATCGAATTTTTGACATGAATCCAATACTTTCTCTCTATATATATATATTACATATATACATAGGTAAGAGAAAGTAAAAATCAAAAACTCATAATTATTCATTACTAAAGAGTTTTCCAAACTGACTGAACTGACATTTTAATGTCTCTAAATTTAAAAGGTCATGGTTATATACTGCACTAGAAAATAATTAACAAATTTCTTTACTAGCGAAAGAAATTTAATTTATTGAAGTTCATTATGTTTTTAAATTCACAGTTACTTGTATTTTTACTTTTTTAATTAATGTTTTTAAATAAAAAAGTTTCAAAGAAAAAAAAAACATAACTTATTTATTAAAAATTTTTTTTTTTTTCATTTCTCCTCTCTTTCTTAAATTAAAGAAAAGAGAAATAATATATTAGTAATAATTAGATTTGTATTTAATTATTATAGGGCCTAGTGAGAAAAGTAGAGTAAAAAATGTAAAAATGATTCGGAATGACGTTCGAAAAGCGCGCCAGAGCTAGCGAAATTGCCCTGTCAGGAGAGAAGAGACGGGGCGGGGCGTCGCGAGTTGAGGGTCGCAAGAGAGAAGGGATGAGAGAACAGGCGAAACGAAAACTGTATCGGGTAAAGACGCTCTAAAGTGAAAAGCAAGTATTTGATCAATGCGCAAGCGCGAGAAACCCAGTACGAGTCTAGTGGAGTGTGCCTGAGTAGCTGTTACTCAAATACCTGATATTTTTTGCTCGCACCCATTATGACTATCTGTTACTTTTTCATACCTGATACAAAATATCAGATTGATACAGTATCACCCATGTCTAGTATAAACCTGGATGCTCTCTTCATTCTCACCATCAATATATGTGACATCCTTCCATATGATATGGTACCAAATCTTCATCGGGGTCAAAATTGAGTTTTTATTGATTCTGTACAGAACATATTCTGCTGAGCAAGACGGTATTTTTTGAATTTTTAGCTCTCACTTTACTTAATACTGAAGGAGAGAGCTTATTTTGTTTGGAAGATGTGAATTTTTAAAATTTTAGTTATGAATTTTTATATAAAATACATCGATTCTGATGAATCGAATATTTCAACATTTAAGAAGAAGAAATAGATAATCGGAATCAGTAATAAAAAATAAATCGATTATTTTGAACATTTTTAGTAAATCGCCTCTCCTGAAAATTCAGCCCAGTGTAGATTTGGAATCTGTCCAAGTGGATGGACCCGTATATATAAGCATCCTTAAGGATAAGGATTAAGATTTATTCTTTTTAAATTTGATTTTTTTTTCCATTAGGTCCAGTCTTCCCATGTATACTTTGTAAAACCAACTTCATAAATTTATATTTCCTATGGAAGCATTCTAAAAAATGTTTATCAAACGGTGTAGAGAGAATAGATAAAAGGAATTTTGTTTTCCTCAAAAAACCATCAAAAAAAGATAAAAGTAAAGCAATTTATAATTTGTATTCATTTTCTTTGATTTTTTTATTTTGTTATTTAATTTTATTTAATTTATTTTTTTTTTTTTTTTTTTGATATTTCTTTTTCAGAAAAAGACGAAAGGCCAGAAAAAACCAAAAAGGGGAATAATGAAGATAAGGAAAGATCTCAATCAAATTCCAAAAAGAAGAATTTGAAAACATTAACCTCTAAAGAAAAAATACATCCGAAGAAGTCTTTCTTATGTGATATTTGTTCTAAACAATTTAATCAAAATTATCATTTAGAACGCCATTTACGTATTCATTCTGGCCAAAAAGATTATAAATGTGATATTTGTTCTAAACAATTTATTCAAAAATCTTATCTCAAAACACATTTACTTATTCATTCTGGCCAAAAGGAATATAAATGTGATATTTGTTCTAAACAATTTATTCGAAAATCTTATCTCAAAACACATTTACTTATTCATTCTGGCCAAAAGGAATATAAATGTGATATTTGTTCTAAACAATTTATTCGAAAATCTTATCTCAAAACACATTTACTTATTCATTCTGGCCAAAAGGAATATAAATGTGATATTTGTTCTAAACAATTTATTCAAAAATTCGATTTAAATCGCCATTTACGTATTCATTCTGGCCAAAAAGAATATACATGTGATATTTGTTCTAAACAATTTATTCGAAAATCTTATCTCAAAACACATTTACTTATTCATTCTGGCCAAAAGGAATATAAATGTGATATTTGTTCTAAACAATTTATTCGAAAATCTTATCTCAAAACACATTTACTTATTCATTCTGGCCAAAAGGAATATAAATGTGATATTTGTTCTAAACAATTTATTCAAAAATTCGATTTAAATCGCCATTTACGTATTCATTCTGGCCAAAAAGAATATACATGTGATATTTGTTCTAAACAATTTAATCGGAAATCTCATTTAGAACGCCATTCACTTATTCATTCTGGCCAAAAGGAATATAAATGTGATATTTGTTCTAAACAATTTATTCAAAAATCAGATTTAAATCGCCATTTACGTATTCATTCTGGCCAAAAAGAATATAAATGTGATATTTGTTCTAAACAATTTATTCAAAAATCTAATTTCAACAGACATTTACGTATTCATTCTGGCCAAAAAGAATATAAATGTGATATTTGTTCTAAACAATTTATTCAAAAATCTTATCTCAACACACATTTACGTATTCATTCTGGCAAAAAGGAATATAAATGTGATATTTGTTCTAAACAATTTATTCAAAAATCTAATCTCAACACACATTTACGTATTCATTCTGGCCAAAAAGAATATAAATGTGATATTTGTTCTAAACAATTTATTCAAAAATCTTATCTCAACACACATTTACGTATTCATTCTGGCAAAAAGGTATATAAATGTGATATTTGTTCTAAACAATTTAATCTAAAATCTCAAATAAATCTCCATTCATTAATTCATTTTCGAAAAAAATGCAATAAAAAATAAGTTTCACTTTAAAAAATAAAAATGTTGACAAATGATATAAAATATGTAAAATATTATATAAAACATTTATATGTTTACTCTTTAATAATTTTTGTTTTTATTAATTACTAGGGCTCGGATTTCGCCCTATTTGCCTTTTTTTTATTTATGGCTTAAAATTTAGGCCAATATGATATGTATACGTTTAATGAAATTCTGAATAAAATAAGAGGCATTTGTTAGTGCCTATAATGCCTATTTTGGCCGATTTCAGGTTTTAGTGCCTATTTCATCTATAAATGCCTTTTTTAGTGCCTATTTTAAGTATTTTAACTTAAAATAGGCTATTTTAAGCCAATTTCGACTTTTTTTTTTTTGAAATTTCATAATAAATTCATTTTAAATCACAAATCCGGAGAAAATTTACAAAAAAAAAATCGAACGAAATTCGAATACTAAAAAAAAAAAAAAAAAAAAGGTCGAACGAAAAACGGCGCCCCATTTGAGCTTCGCCCCCTCCGCCCTCATTCAGCCAACTCCGTGCGAAAAAGGGAAATATTTTAAATTGGGTATAGGAGACTTTGCAGCCAAGGAGATTAAATAAAAAACTTATTTAATTATTAATCGTCGACGTTTCGGTCGCAAGTCACGTCCTTCCTCAGGACGATTAATTGTTAGAATGAGGAAGGTCGTGACTTGCGACCGAAACGTCGACGATTAATAATTAAATAAGTTTTTTATTTAATTTCCTTGGCTGCAAAGTCTCCTATCCCCAATTCAAAGTCTACAGCCACTTCTCATCACTAGTTCAAGGAAATATTTTATCTTTGTTTCCAAAAATAAGACATCAAGTTTTTAAATTTTTTATATTATTTCTTAAATAATCCCTTTTAAGTGCCTTTTTAAGAGCCTATTTTTACAATAAATGCCTTTTTAAGTGCCTATTTTAATCATTTTTAGTGCTTAGTTGCCGGCCTATTTTAAAGATTTTTAGTGCCTATAAATCCGAGCCCTATTAATTACACTGTGCTACAAAATGAAACTTTTTTTCTGGCCCCGAGAAAATTTCTTCAGATTCTTAAGTAAAATGACCTCCTGAATCCAAATATGACCTTCGTTTACCTCCAGCACGTACTGTTTTCGGGGGGTAGCCCCCTACTTATTTCCACACCTTTTCGTTAATTATAGGGCCACGAAAAAAAACTTGGATGGATGAAAAGGAATATTTTAGCCTTAACATTCCTTCAGAAGGTCTAGAGAAGTGAAAAGTTAAAAAACATTAACATTTGGGTCCAAGGGGGGGATGTGGGGGAGGATTTTGTCCCTTAAAATGCAAAAAAATCATTAAAAATGATCGATTTTTTCTGATTTTTCACAATTTTTTCACTGATTTTCTACATATTCAGGCGGACAAACCCACCTCACACATTCCTTAAACATCCCTCAACAAAAAAAAATATATAGGATAAAGCGGGTGGGGTGTGAGCGATTCCGAAGCCCTTGCAAGAAGAATTTTTTTCAAACTTTGACAAGAAATAATTTCTACCCCTTTAGATAAAATATGGCAATATTGAAGGACATAGAAGAATCCGTATATATAACTTTAAATTTGTGGAGATCAGCCCAAAAAAAAAGTTATAGCCTCATATTTGCCAATTTAACCAACTGAGCTGTGAATCTTCCATTTTCTTGTAAGCGCTTCGGAATCGCCCACACCCCACCCGCTTTATCCTATATATTATTTTTTAGTTGAGGGATGTTTAAGGAAGGGTGAGGTGGGTCTGTCCGCTGGAATATGTAGACAATCAGTGAAAAAATTGTGGAAAAAATCAGAAAAAATTGATCATTTTTAATGATTTTTTTGCATTTTAAGGGACAAAATCCTCCCCCACATCCCCCCCTTGGACCCAAATGTTAATGTTTTTTAACTTTTCACTTCTCTAGACCTTCTGAATAAATGTTAAGGCTAAAATATTTCTTTTCATCCCTCCAAATTTTTTTCGTGGCCCTATAATTAACGAAAAGGGGTGGAAATAAGTAGGGGGCTCCCCCGAAAACGGTACGTGGTGGGGGAAAACGGAAGTCATATTTGGATTCAGGAGGTCATTTTACTTAAGAATCTGAAGGAATTTTCTCGAGGCTTTTTTTCTTGTAGCACAGTGTTATTGACATCTGGTCTCCACTAGCTACGAGTCACACACCTCCCCCCCATAATTCTTCCCCTAACCCCCTTTTTTCTATTTTACTCATCTACTCTAACTCTCCCATCTCTTATTTTATAATTTAAAGGCTAATTAAATTAAATTACATGTGGGGAAAATATTGAAAAATTGCTTAAGGTTGTTCAGATAGTACTTCGTTAGTCTAAATAGAATCTAAATTTTTTTTTAACTAAAATAAAAAATTTGAATGCCAAAATTCCTTATTATAATTTAGTCGTGATACTTAAAAAATACTAGCAACATGATTTTTGGCTACATTTTGATTTCTAAACCCAATTCACTTAGTTATGTACTAGACTAAACAATCTAGAAGCAATATTCCATGTTACGTTTCACTACCCCTTGGACTCGGAAGGAGGATGGTTCACGTGCTCTGCCATCCTGAGCGCGGGCCATCCTCGGGTAAGGGATGCGAAAAGGGAACATGGGAGAGAGACTTTCAGGAGGGAGACATGAGAGACTCGACCAGCATGCAGTAATGAACACCATATAAATTTATATATATTTACTTAAAAAAAAAAAAAAAAAATCACGACCTTCCTCAGGACGATTATACATGGTTAACAGTATTATTATTCAATAATCATTGCAAATGACTGGTCCATTCACTTGGTCCATTGATTGTAAGAAGCCCTAAGCGAGCAAGTCACTCACTCTTAAAATTCGTTAGGCCGTTTCTCGGTTAATACTGAGTTTAAAAATTTGATTTATCAACTAAATTTTAGCAAATTTAATACTCTAACAATTTTGTATTGTACTATGGTGCACAAACTATGTTTAGTTTTCGAGATATGAGCGAAAAAGTGAAGAAAGTCTCAAGTTTCTCGAAATATAAAACAAATAGAAACTTTGATCGGCCGTATCTCGGTTAATAATGGGTCTAAATATTCGTTTTATCAACCAAATATTAGCAAATTTAATGCTCTACAAGTTTGTATTGTATTATAATTAACAAAATATGTTTACTTTGCGAGATATAAGCAAAAAATCTGGTGTGACTGGCTCACAGCACACAACTTTCTCTTACCTTCGGTAATCGAAAGTTGTGTTCTGTGCTTGTCACACCAGATTTTTTGTGTCGACATGTATTTAGTTTCCGACAGTATGGTACATTCGATTTTCTTTTTTTTTTTTTTTTTAAACACTCACACTTTTTTCTCATTCACACTCACACTCACACACACATTCACACAGTCTTTTCGGCAACTCAGGCCATATAAGACTTTTTACGATATCCGTTATTAATAAATTTACATATATGGGGTCCAGGCATTCTTATTTAAGCCATTTGGTATCCAAATGGCTTAAATAAAATCATCGGACTGCCTGGGGGTCCGAACCCGCGACGTTTGGTATACGAGGTTAGCACGCTAACCTCTACGCCATGCCCCGAGGGCATTCGATTTTCAAAATGTAAAATTTATAAGTATGGAAAAATATTTATATTTTGTTACCATGGCAACCATTTCTCCTATCTTTTCTCTGTAGTACAGGAGTAAAGTGGTCTTCAGAAGATTTCAATTGCAAAATGAGAATATACATTTTAAAGAGCATTTAAAAAATAATTGATTTTTGAATTTTAAAAAAAATCGTTGGAGCAAATTTTGAGAAAATCGAAAAAAACTGAAAAAGTGCAGCAGTAAAGTATTAGCACTCTTTGGTCGATTTTGTTCAAAAGCTTCGTGTTACGTCCCAGGGGGGTGCCTAACTTAAATATAAAATTTCAACCTCCTAGCTCTTTCCGTTCTTGAGATATTTTGTTCACACACACACACACACACACACACACACACACACACACACACACCAGAGACAGACAGACCATGTCGCGAAAATCACTTTTTTGGATTCAGGGGACCTCAAAACGTGTATATCCATCAAAATCTCGACATCGAATTTTTGACATGAATCCAATACTTTCTCTCTATATATATATACTAGCCGCAAGGTTCGCCTTCGGCGAACCATGCGCTAGCCAGGGGGCTTCGCCCCTGGACCCCAAGCTCGCCTACCGGCAAGCTTTGCTCGCCTTCGGCGAGCAATTGCCCGCCTTCGGCGGGCAAGTTTCTTGCACTGCCATCGTTGAAACCCTGAAATTCCCGGAGCGTAAACCTTCTTAATTCGTGGCCAACCCTCAACATCGATGCCTCGTTTCTTCTTTAGCGCAAAAAACAAACTGATATCTCTCGATCCCTTTAAAAGTCATTATAAAATTTAAAAAAAAAACTCCAAAATGAGAATTCACTGCTTTTAAAATTAGAATTTGAAGCTTCGTAAATAAGGCCAAGGCAATAAATGTAATGTATCAGACAAATTATAACTTTTTTGGAATTAATAAAAAAAAAAGTTGAGATTTAGGTAAATTGAAAAATCCTAAATTTCGTAAAAATGGGGAAGGGAGGGTGGTTCGGTTAAAACCACAGGTTAAAACTAAAACCGGTTACACCAGATTTTTTGTTTCAGGATATTTTTTCTATTTTATTTAATTTAAATCCTAAGGCCCGAGGTCACTAAATAACTTTACATCCCTTGAAAGATATTTATTCAAGAAACTTAAATCGAAAAAATCATGTTGATGTATTATTTAAATTGATATCTATTATCATTTAAAACATAGTTTCTCAAACTTATTTTGCTGACTGTCCCTTTTTTTAAATTTTTTTAATTTTTTATTTTCACATCTGTAAACGAAGATTTACTTCAATTACAGAAAGAGAGAGGAGAGATTGGCAATGTTTGAAAATATAGAGGATAGGGGGGGGGGGGGGCTTTAACGTAGAAAGCATATTGATATCTCATTTCAGTTAAAAGTTGAAAAATCCGAATTTTTCACAAAAATAGAGATTTGGGGTACTTAGGGGCCGAATTTCAAAAAACCCCGAAATTAGTTTTTAGGGGTTCATTTAGGGGGGCTTTTAGCGTAGAAAGCATATTGATATCTCATTTCAGTAAAAAGTTCTAAAAATCCGAATTTTTTACAAAAATGGCGATTTGGGGTACTTTAGGGCCGAATTTCAAAAAACCCTGAAACAACGAATTTAGATATTCTCCTAAGGAAGGTTTTAGCGAAGAGACCAAATTGATATCTCATCTCGTTTAAGAGTTATTAAAGAAATAGTAAAATCAAAATTTTACCCAAAAATGTCGATTTGGGGGTCTTAAAATCGGAATTTCGAAAATTCGCTTCTTAAATGACGCCTACGCAATAAAAGTAATCCACATGCCAAATTTCAACTATATAGGTATTATAGTTTAGGCTGGGCGTTGTCATCACTCAGTCAGTCAGTCAGTCAGTTAGTCACAAGTCTCTTTATATATATAGAGATTACATATATACATAGGTAAGAGAAAGTAAAAACTGGAAAAAGTCTAAAATGAAAAAAAAAAAAAGAAAATTTGATCGGCCGTATCTCGGTTAATATTGTGTCAATAAATTCGTTTTATCAACTAAATTTTAGCAAAGTTTTATGCTCTACAACTTTCTAATATATTATGGTGCACAAAATATGCTTAGTTTACGAGATATAAGCGAGAAACTGAAAAAAGTACACGAATTTTGAGTTTTTTTTTTTATTTTTTCAAACCCCTGTACCAATTAAACAAAAGCAAACTTTAAAAGCAAAAAATGGAATCAGAATTCCAGCATTAGAACAGAAACCCAAAAAAAAAAATTCTTTTTTTGTTGACCTGTGTAATTAAATAAAAGTTTTTTTTTTATTTAATTCCTTGGCTGCAAAGTCTCCCATAACCAAAAACGATTTATATTTATTTTTACT